>JACXGJ010004681.1:23601-43860 GCA_016801105.1 Esox niger
CACACACACACACACACACACACACTCACACACACACACACACACACACTCACACACACCCACACACACACACACACACACACACACACACACACACACACACACACACACACACACACACACACACACACACACACACACACACACACACACACACACACACACACACACACACACACACACACACACACACACACACACACACACACACACACACACACACACACACACACGTTTTCTCCGCCTTGTCCTAATTATACCTTGCCCATTAATCAGCCAAGGCTGTAATTATACCACCAGCTCCAACATGTAATCTGACTGTGAAGAATGATAAAATCATTGCTGCACTCCCCGATTGGGGAGAACGGAGACGAGGGAGTAGGGTGGTAGCGGAGTAAAATTATTTGCTATTCATTTTCTGCAGAGCACATTATGATTATAGACACAAACAAATAAAAACAAACAAACGAGCGCCGCGGCAATCTGATTTGATTTAGTGCGAAAGCCGTGCCAGGGGGAAGGTGCGCGTGTAGGTAATCTATTTGGAGCGACGCAAAGATGAGTTCAGCTCAGGTGAAATAAGGCTGACATGGAAATGGCATTGTGGAGATTTCAGAAGCGATACAAAACAACAACAAATCAACACGGCAATCTCCACTATTTGCTGGAGCCACTACTGCGTGTTTGCTAAATCACTCAAACGTAAAAAGTGACGGCTGAACGAGCGAGAGGAGTGGATTGAACGTGTGAAAGGAAATACAAAACAGTCACGGGTGCGAAACCGTGAAAGCGGGAAGCTCTGTGCCTATTTGTATTCGCGTTAGCGGCCCGATAATAGACAGCAGCACCAAGGTTATTGACGCCTTCTCGCAGCGCGGTTTCACAGCAGGAAAAACACAGGAAAGATGAGACGTGCGAGAAGAAAATACAAAAAAGGTGGGGGTAAATAGAAAGCTGCAATTCCTTTAGTGCTAACTAAACTACCTCACGAACATCTGGAGCTATGGCAGCTATGCTTTTTATGCAAAGTTATGGTTAAGAGAAATTCACTGTAACTACGCAGGCTGCTAAGAATGGTACCAGAACAGCATTTATTGCGGGGCAACTGCCACATGCCCGTTTTCTACATGCGTGTTTGTTGGACAGTCTTTAGTTCAGTCCCAGAGGGAGATAGAGAGGAACATTAAAGATACTCTGATAAGAGCGGGAGAGAGAAAGACGGGGTTGCTGGTGCCAAAGTGGTCTGCCAATCCGTGGGGGGCAGTGGCAGACTGGTTAGCTGTGTCATTAGACCCCCTGACAAGATGCATACGGTCTTGCACAGATCTGGCTAAATACAGCATGGAGACTTGTGACAAAAATTATTTATTTTCAATATACCTACAACCAGCTATTCCAAATAATTTTAGTATACCTGAAGTAAAGTATTATTGACAGTGCAACCCGAGAAACCTCATCAGAAATGCTCCACAGAATCACCAATAAGATCATACAACTAAATGTAATTAATGGTATAATGGATTGTTTGTAAAGGAGTAAGGTGAGATGAAAACTGTGGTAATGTAAAAATATTACATTTGATATATTATTTAGTGTAAATTCAACCTGGATTTTTTTCCCAGTGTTATCAAACGAACTTTGTTACTATCAGTTTTTATTCAGATTACATGTTGCATTAAACAAATAATATATTGGCAAATTAACCCAATTAAATAAATTAAACTGTGGTTTCATTGTGATGTATGCAGTATAATGTTATGGTATGAAAACAATCCACTTATTTCAGCAGTTTTGTAATATCATATTACTAAAATGTTATCATACAGAAAAGAACTGCAGGGGAAAGCAAAACAAATGGATCGTCACACCTTTAAAATGTATAGTACAATTAAAAGGTTAAGGAACACCAATGTGTCATTTTATAAAATTAGATCAATTGAGGCCAACGGACCTTGCCTGTAAAATCACCTAATGCCAGACGTGGTGCAGACACGTTGCTAATGTGTGTGTTGGGCAAGTTCCAGGTAGGAAGTGTTCAGCCTAGAGCATTTGAACTGGGTGCCAGCTCCACTCACAGCAACCTTAAGACAATCTTCAAAAGCACATTGTATATGTGCGTGTGTTTTGTCGAAGATCAAGGTATTGATCTTGTCCTCCCTCTGCGTTTTGTGTTGGATCCACCAATACCGAACTCAATTCACCTCACTGCCTTGATGCGAAAATCGCAATGGCAGTGCCAGTAATGCAGACATCTGCAGGGAGTTTTCCAGCCAAACATCCACAAATGCTGACCTGGCACGCTGCTGTGCACGACCTGAGCCAAGCTCTTTAAACCGAGCCAACTGAGGCATATAGAAAAAGGTACAGTAGAACAACATTGCATTAAAGGCCAACAGATAAGGCTAAGCAACCACCCCCCCCCCCAAACCCCCCAGGTGTACATTTAAATAACCATTTAAATGTACACCTGTCCAAGGGGGGAAGCACTCATTGAGAACGAGTACAGCTCAACTGGCTAAGGCTTTGAACATTTACAGGATATTAAATTGTACCGTCACCCCCCAATTTAGTGAAGCAGGTCCACTGACTGTATTTATTGAAGACTTAAGGACTTTTTATACTACAGAGCAGTCAGACCAAGTGGCCCAGAGCTGGCCTGTTTACATACCAATGAGGATTGCTGGTTGTTAGTAACAAGGCAGCGCAGTTTGGTTTGGATTGGCGTGGATGTCAGAAAAGGTCTTGTTCAGTGTCCCTATTCAAAACGGGCCAGTGTCAGATAGATGCCTCTATTTGGGTTCCAGGACGAGGACTAGATTGCTATTGCATCCAATTGTCCAAAACACAAAGTTCTGATACGAGAGACATCTGTTTCAGATGGTTGACTAGGACTGCACATGTTGGAAGACAATGAAACAAAACAGACCTGTGTGAAAAGTGCACGAATGGACAGAGAAAAAGAAAGAAAGAAAAATGACAGAAAAGAGAAAGAAAGAAGTGGAGCAACAGAGCAAGAATAAAGGAATATCAAGAAGAGATTAAAAAAAGAAAGCAGGGAGAAAAAGAGAAAGAAACGAGAGAAAGAAGTAGAGCTACAGAAATACTCCAAGTATGTTGTTCCGGCGTGATCTGTATATCTCACATGTACCCAAATTAATAAAATACACTACATATGCTAGAACATGTGGCAACATGGTGAATCATATTGAATTACTAGGACCAGATAGGAAGAGCATTAAGGTTGATGAAACATACCCTACATTGGAACGTTCAAGGCAATTCCCAGGGCACTGCTGCATAAGCCATGAGACGGCATTTCATTTTTCATGACAACACACACATTTGCTGTGGGGCTGGGAGTGTCACATACCCCTCATTATCAATCCCTGCAATGAGAGGCAAACCTCGTCTCCAATAAAGCGCACAGCCAATATAAGCCAGGGAGTCTGGAACACCAACCTACCAATCGAAGTGCGCCTTTAGGAAGGGACACCATCATTCTATTGGGGATTGTCATCTTCAGAATTTATCAAAACAAAATACTGCCAAGTGTGGCATCAAATGGAACAGCATTACTGTTGTTTGAACATGTAAACACACACTACGATTACATCCACTCTAGCCTGAGTCTGCTACTTCTTACTACCGAATAACAACCTACAACAGTTTGTACCCCTAATAAAGGGGTTTTAATGAAGCAAGGACTGCATTGTTATGCTGTGAGTCAGCGCTAGCTAGAACGCTTAGCTGCGCTGTATTTTGACACAGCTGTCTCAAAGAAATGTTCCAACGTAGTGATTGGTGCTTGGGTACAAAGAAAACACATGGGGAACATACTGTGCTAACTGATTAATAATAAAACTAACCAACTTCTCTGAAGAATAAAGGAAATGGATGATACCTAAACATCTCCCACCACACTTAATTTTTCCCCATGAAGGAAATTTTGCTGTTCATGGAAACTTCAGTAATTGATTGAACATAATATGACGCATCTGCCAAATGTTTGCCATTAGATAATTTCAGCATAAATGAAAGTTACTAATGCACATCCTCCACAATTCTTAAGAGAATCAAAAAATCTCAGATTTGTGCCGATAATATTGGCTGGTATTGAGTATGTGCGTCTCTTTTGATTCCACTTTCATTAGGAAGTTTTATTATTTATGAGGACATTAGGGGACAAAATATGCTATCCAAATATATTTTCACAAATCCTAAAAGGAACCCAAATCGTAACCCAAAGGTTAAAATAGCCAGGTTCTCACATTTTCCATGGGATGAAATTCATATGAAGAAGCATCAATGTGTGTTCATTACAAATCCAATTTTCCCTCAAAACTCACCCTACTATTTATGCTAACCCTCACATTAAACCTAAAATGCCTAAAAAACCTCAGTACAATAAATTGCTTTCTAAGAAGGACTTGCTAAGGAACAAAACATCCAAACTTCTACATATTTGGTTTACTAAACATTTAAAGAATTCTAGTCCTCTTCAAAAATGCATTAAAAAAGAGCCTCCACAAGGACATTACCCAAAGTGAGAAAGTCTCCCTTTAAATTCCCACAGCAGGCTACCTACAAATGAATAACAATCTTTACAACTGTCATGAATGAAAGATCACTGCCCTGAGTGGAGAGGCATCAAAGATTAATTCATCAGAGATGTTAGTTCACCAATGGGAATGTAGGGTATGGGAACTCATTTGAATATTAGAAGCGGCCCTATGAAGAATAGCCCGGCATTTTTCATCTTCTTTGCAATCTGTCAGTGAGCCGGGCAGTCCGTTAGTAAGCCAGTATGAGCTGACACACAGTTGGGCCATGACTCCATGTTATAGGCCTGTCTTCGCCTTGGAAAGGTTTTCAGACCACTTCACATTCTCCACATTTAGTTATTTTATAGACAATTTATAACTGATAAAATATTTGTTTTTCCATGAACCAACATGGAAGTCTCTTCCTCGAGCTGGCCGTCCAGCCAAACTAAATAACCGGGCAAAAAGGCCAAGCACTTCGCCTGGTGAAAACAAGGTACTGCTCATCAACCGGCTAATACCATCCATATGGTTGAACATGGAAGGAAGAACAAAGCAAAATACTAAGAGGTCCTTGAAGATCCAAAGGGCACAGAATGTCAGACTGTGGCGTGCAAAGATAAATCTTCTAGCATGTCAATGGCCCATAGCACACAACTAAGACATGGAGTGGCTTTGGGACAAGTCTGTGAATGTCTTTGAGCCAAGCAAAAGGCCATTCTTAAAAACATCTGTGGGGACACCTGAAGATCGAAGTTCATTGACACATCCCATTCAATCTGACAGAGCTTCAGAGGAACTACAAGGAACATGGGAGAAAATCCCTAAATCCAGATGTGCAAAGCTTATCACTGCCAAAGCAGTTTCTAAATAAGTATGGAATAAATGGTCTGACTACTTCCATATTTTTTATTTTCAATAAATTGGAAATTAAAAAAAATGGGGTTTGCATTGTCAGCATGGGTTATTGTGTGTGAATTCCAATTTTGTTTTAATCAATTATTAACTAAGTCTTTAAACAAAACAGAATGTGGTTGAAAGCGGTGTGTGAATACCTCCTGAAGGCACTGCATAAGCATGTCTTTGTCTCTGGCTTATCTGTCCACCACAACTCTATTCCAGTACCTCCGTCAGCATCCCGGGGACAGTGGCAACCTGCCTGATGTGGGCCTCATTGACTCACTGAGTTGAATAGCCTGGTGTTGCCAGTCTTTCTGTCGACACAGCAGTGAAGACTCATTACTGTAATGGAGGTGTGTGTGTGTGTGTGTGTGTGTGTGTGTGTGTGTGTGTGTGTGTGTGTGTGTGCAGCAGGCATCCCTGCAAAGAAAATCAGCCATGTGACAATCAGACAACCCTATACAAGAAAGCCTGAGAACCGCGCCACTAAAACAACTCAGCATGATCGCAGCTGGCCCTCGTGTCTGGATTTTGGATGTCAAGTGTGTGTGTGTATCAGTGTTTTTGTTTGTGTGCAACAGTTGGGGCCATAACTGAGGGAGGCCAAAAACAGCAAAATAAAAGTAAAATATTAGTATTTCAAACTACAGGCCGTGCTATAATAGAAATTATAGTGGCCGTATACATTTCAACTGAAGTCCAAATGGGCCTGTGTCTGCATGTTTGTGTGTGTGTATGTGTTTTGGGGGTTTGGGTGTGTGCAGGTTTGTGAGACTGTCCAGTACACTGCCAATTACATGTGGATCAGTCTCTGCAGGAGGCCCATATCGGTCTGTGCAGACAGGAAGGGGGAGAGGGAGAGAGGGGAAAAGAGGCAGCGACAGCAGAGAATGAGAGCCCCAGGGTCTCCAGCTAGCAGATGACAATATCAAACAACAACAACAACGATCGAAGCGCCTCAATGACGCGAGCTTAACACTTTCACCTGAACACCGCCAGGCAGTGCTGGCCCAGAGACCTGCTGAACAGACCGCTCAGTCAGCGTTCTGCTCTACATTGTGACATGGTGTCCGAGGAAGAGAGAAGGGAGAATGAAGGTAGAGGACAGGAGAGAGGAGGGCAGACTCTCGTTTCAGGGCCAAGTTCCTTCTGTCTGCGACAGTCTGTGGTTCATAGCTAAATGCGAAGAAAAGTATTATTTTGAGATTGATGGATGGCAAATGTGAGCAAGCGTCTGCAACACCCCGTCCTGTAGTAGACGTCTGGACCTCAGAAAGGATAGAAAATACTGAGCAAATGCAAAAGAGGTGGTTATAATGCAATGCCAAAAATAAAATGGATGGATTCCACAAAGGAATGAGCTCCTTCAGGAGCCGGCACAGCTCATTAACAATCATCCCTAATCACAAACAGGGTTTGCATTTCCAGCAGGGAAATGAAAACGAAAAGCTCCCAGAGAATACATCAACCTAAGAAAATGTGTCAAAAAGGCCCAAAAAGAGCGAATGTGACTGACTGACGTTAAACAGCGTAGTGGTTCGGGTCACAAACCTCCATGCAAACGACCGGTGGTCAAGTCTCATCGCAGACAAGAGCAAAATAAAAACCAACGTTGAGACATGAAATGAAATACCTTTGGCTATGTAAATTTAATCCAATGTCTCTCCACCACTTGCTCTATTCTAATATGTAGGTACTGGTAGGTCTATTACTACCTAGATGCCATTTGTGTTGGAATTAATCTTAATAAACATTAGTCAGTTTAACTTGGTCAGTGTCTTGCTAAACTTTCACACTTGGTGTGATGTTAATGCCTGACAAAATGATGTTGAGATGCAATTTTATGACAAGGTAGTATGTCCCAATCGGTCCCAATACTGGCACACTAGCATACTATACACTAAACAGCACGTTCACAATCATCACAATCATCTGACAAGAATCGATCAATGCTTTTGATTTCCTCGTAGTTCATATTGCGTAGCTGTTAGCTATTCAACTATTATTGTATGGATGACCATCTACAGCATATTATGTACTAGTCATCAGGGGGCCACAGATTAACTTATTAACAAATGCATTTAACTAGGTCTGATGCTAGTTCATGTATATCTGGGCAATTTCAATATATTGAACAACGAGCTGGTTTCATCTCTCCCGGGTTTCAGCATGTTTGTTGACGTGTAACTAAATGCATGAACCCTTTGAACACTATGTTTTTTGGATGTTTTCACTACTTTGATATTTCTGTAATGATATCATCAAGTGTTTCATGGCTCAAACATCAGCACACTCTCAGCTACACTTAGAAATACATCACAACAGCTTTCATGGACCCTGAAATTGCTGTAATATATGTTTAAACATGCAAAAAATGATTTCAGGTCTATTTCATGTTTTGTTTCCAGCATAGATTATTTGGGTCTAATACTAACTTTACAAATTGAATGTGTCAATTTGTTTTACTGTTTTCTAAATTCATTCGAGGGCCGCAAAATGAGGGGCCGCGGACCGCCAGTCGCCCATGTCTGATATACAGCAATCTTTGTACAAAAGTACCGTTGAGTTCTGTTAAAAACGCTCTATTGCCCACATTATTTCATAAAATATGTAATGGCTGGGAAAGTGGCACTTGTGGGATTATTCCTGACCTGATCTCGGTTCGATTCTCCTCTCAGACTTTTGTCTCATAGAAATATTTATGCACTCTAAGTTTCAGCCATCACACAACAATATATATCCAATCATTAATACCATTAAAACCTCATATTTAAGAGAATAATTGTATTACATGACCCTTTCACACTGTTACTGTTTTCTAAACAAACAAGCAAGCTATGGAGTTAGAGTCATTGTTTTCATTATAGGAACTATATAGCTATTAACTAGCCATCAACAGAAATATTGGTACAAGAGTACACTTCAGTTCCATTACAGGTGCTTTTGCCCAAGTTATTTCAGCAGAAATGTAATGGTTACAGACACATGCCACATATGAAACCGCGGATCGAGACTAGCCAGGGACAACAACCCCCATCCTTTCTATTCGCGTGTCAGCTGAACGACGCTTGCCTGGTTCCTTTTCTAGTAGGGGCTTCTGAGTAAACACTCTTGATGATGCAGCCCCCGTCATTCGTTGTGACGCACACCGGTGCTTCTTGAGGCAGGGCTCAGATGCACAGGTCACCGCTACCTTTCCTTATTAAAGTGTCAGGCATCGCTAACGCAACCCCATGTTGGCTGTTGTGTCACCTTCATTAGCACAGCCGTAGGAAAGCCCTCTGGTAATGGAACACTGGGATATGATATTCATACCGTCCGTCTGCATTTTCAGATATTAATGGACTGTTAAAATGGTCTGGGTCCTGATGTCAAATGAAAAAGAGAGGACTATGGGTCCTCTAGGTGCCAGGCATGTCACACACACCAGATCAAGACTCTGCAAACACTAGCAGATACAGTAACCCTTTAAAAATGTATATAAACTGCATCTGTTCCAAGCCACTGGCAATGGGGAGGTGCTTGTTTTTTCAAACCAACTTGTACTATATTGGGATACAAAACAGTTTGGAGTGTCAACTGTTGATGCAGAAAGAGGCTCCATGTATAATAGGTGAACGTCTATTATAAAATTATATTATAAAAAAACCTTGGGCACACACTGGCTCACGATTATCTGAGCGGTCAAGAATTTAAATCAGTCGAGTAAGCCCCAAAATAAATAATGATAACTATCCTACAAAAACAGCCTTCCTACGGCAGTCATTGAGCAGTTACAGCTACGCTCAGTAATTATCAGTCTGACTAGACAAAATGATGTGGAGAATAAAAAATAACAGCTAGAAAGTATTTCTTTTTCAAATTGTTTACCTGCATTCGAAACAACATAAGGTGTGGGAAGTTGGCAACACGTGTTTCAATTTACCGTATCTCAGACTAGTCAGTGGAACGAGGCAGATATTTCCCAAATCTTCAAGGTTCTGCAAACCGGTATCAGACCTCCTGCCTGAAACAGAGAATATCAGTGTAAGTATATTATATATTTTTTCTGTAGAAGTCAGACAAGCTAGCTAAACCATTAGTTAGTCTTGTGGGAAGAGCCAGAATTTCACAGATACCCCTGACAAGTATAGCAGCATTCACTTGCCCTGAGGCTCCCAACCCCACACCAAAAGTATGAAATGCGGGACCACCAGCAACTAGAACGTCCAATACACCATAAATGTGTCTTCCTAACATCAAACAGAGGTAGTCTGTATTCATGTGGAGCAAGGAGACTGGCACAGTGGTTAGATGAACCTTACCAACCAATTGCTCTATGTGATCCAATTATAGGGGCCCCAAGGAGAAGTGCCAGCGACAGAAAAGTTAGAAGCTAACAGGGTCAACCACAGCCAAGAGCAAACTGGTGCCCAATATCTAAACAAATAACAATCAAGAAGGGACTTGACCTGATAGCAACCAGTGTTGTAAGGCAGAACTAAGACATGTTGTTAGACAGATAGGAGACTCCCAACCAGGTTGATGATTTGTTACGGGCGCTACGATAATCCCAGGTTCTTGACCGAGGAATTGTACAGAAAAAGCATAGAGGATCTTTCCTCTGGTTTTATTGCATTTGGCATTGTAGCTAGAGCACTGGAACAGTAACTTAACTCTCTGGGTTGAATCTCTAAGGTGACATAGTGAAAACAGCAAAGCACATAAACCTAATCGCTCCTGCAAGTCAATCTGTATGAGGACTTCTGCTTAGTGAGAAACATTTATACTGTGTCAATTCAGGTGTAAAAACAAGGCTAGTGTAATGGTGATGCAGGTGGGACTGACAAGCAACCTCTGTCAACATTCAAGTAATAACTTGAACTACACAGTTTAGTAAAATCACAGGCTTTGTTCTTGACTTACCATGTTAGACCCCAATGTGGTTGATTGTGTCAAACAGCACCCTACAGGCACCTGACACTTTAAGACAGCTTTGTATAGCATTTCTAAACCATCGTTTGCATATATAGGCAATAAGTAATGGAAGTGGACATAACATTTTCACTATGTGACTAAATTGTTAGCTGATGTAAAACAAAAAAATTAAGAAACAAAATCCAGCTAGCACTCAGTCATATAGCACTGACTGTAAGTGATCTAAATAAAAAATGAATGTACGAGCGAAAGAACGCCCATTCAGCAGTAACCTAAAAAAAAGAAAAAGTAACACTGTTCCGCCCTTAAGTGAGCTGTTCAGCCAACCAAAAGAGGCTAGGGTGGGGTGAGTAATGCCTTCCATATGGCAGCTGCAAGGGGCTTATGGGCATCTGGGCTTGAAACAGCCACTCCGCATTCATCAAGTTCCATCACGGCTCGTGTGTGGAGGGTGATGGAAAAGGGCAGCAGTGGTTCTGTGTGGCTCAATCAATAGAGCAAAGCCCCTTCAAAGGTTCGGGTTTGATTCCGACCGATGGCCAAAGTAAAATGTTGCCGATGATGTTGCGCCGAATGAAAGTGCCCGATAAATGACATGTTATATACTGTATGTATAATATATGCATTTTCTGTATTCCAGGCACTCTGTGCTCATCCTCGACCAAGACGGAGTGCATTTATCCAACACAGAGAGAAGCAGCCCTCCCGCGGTATCGCACCATCCTATCATGATGATTGCAACGATCCAAGCCAGCACAGAATGGAGGTTATCATGCTGTTAATGGTAAGGTCATTCAAGCAATACAACACATCTGCGCATTGCTATGGTCACAGAGACATAGGACAGAATGTTTTATTAATGTGACAGTAAGTGGAGCCCTGCTCTGCCCTGGGTGTCTTTGCAGCATAACTCCATTTAAAATGAAGGAGTAAAAACAGAGGGGAAGCGGTAGAGGTCGACAAATACATAGGACCATATGTTGCTGGTATAAAAACGACATGTACACAGAGACCAGGCATTACAGTGATGCTACACTTGAATTCAGCGACTCCCATGGTGCAAAACATTAAATATTATCACACGGGCACAAGCTAAAACGATAAGCAGAAGAGGGACTGAAGTTAAAGTGGAGTCACATACTGTACATTTCCACTCCAAAGCGCTTAAGGAAACACCGTAGATATACTCTCCTCACACTGTTGAGTCTTCGTACACACTTACAGCTCCCAAGTCCTAAGCAATTTGATAATGATCCTCTGCATTTAGCCAATACCAACATTATGGATATTATAATCGCAGGAAAAATAGCAATTTTGAAGTCTCACAGAATTGACTAAATGTTGGTCTTCACTAGCCCTGTGGGGACTATGACACAAAAATAAAGAGAAACAAACAAAATAATGAGAAAGTGAGAAGGCCGTAATGCCCTCTGAAGCTGCTGTAATGTTTATATGATCTGTTATCATTGCATATTTTACCATACATTGAGCAGCCACAGCAGCAGGGCAGAAAAAAAATACACAACATGGAAGAGAATTTGTTGGTCTATAAGTAAGAGCAAGTACAGATATTTACTGTGAAGTTAATGCTGCATGGAAATGAGTTGTAGCAGAAGGCAGGTTTGTTAGCTTCTTTAGGTTGGTTAATAGAAAGAAATAAAAAAGTAGACTGTTGATTCATAAAAAACATTAAATGATCAAGCTGGCATACCTCTTAAATAATACGCAATTCATTTTCATAACAGGACAAAAGGTTATTATGAATTACCAAATAGATTTTTTTTTTATGTAACGTTTGACTTTGAGATAAACATTGCTCTGTTACATTTTTTGTGCTGCTATCCCACAAAAAGTATCCCAGGTTATTTTGTGGTTTAAATTACTTCCATGTCATACCGCACAGATAAATAAGCACTGCAAGTTAGAAAAATAAAATGTGTGACACTGTGGGCTTTACAATCAAGTTTGGAAGATTCCTTTTGAGGGCACAGATTGCCTTCCAAAGAAATCAAATGACTTCCGGCAAAATGCATATAGTTTTACACAACCTGTTTGTATGAGGCATATTGGTGAAGCCTCGCCTGCTGTCTTTTTAACGGTCAGGCTCGCTAGCTTTATTTTGAAAACTCAGGGTAACCTTTGTGGAATTGCCCCTTTCTGCATTCCCATAAAGAGTAGGTAGGGAGGGCTATAAAACTCCACACTTTAAGTATAACCTTAATTGTCTATGCATGTTTCTAAGCTATGGTAATTCCACCTCTTTTTTTTTAAATTAAATAGCCCAGTTTGACTAAATGCATGATGACCACCCATTGCCTGGGCAGTTATAATCCCTCCAATCAAAGTTAAAATTACATTGTTAAAATGTCTGACACAAAGCTCTTTTCTCAATGCGGCACAGACCAACTTTGAGATCCAGATCGGTTTCATTAAATACGTCTGACAAAAGAGCAGACTTGAGACGGTAAAGGAAAGAAGAGATCGTTGACTGTGGATGTCAGTCGGTCTGTGACAGGGCCTCCCTGCCTTAGTCAAGAGACAATTTGTCCATGGGTGATGATGCCCACTGAAGACTAGAATCAAGCTGAAGGAAAACAGGGGCTTAAGAATTTGACCACTACAACAAAATATTCAAGTGTGGTTGCCAAAGCAAAAATGAACCCTGAATTTTATACGTTCTGTATCACTGGATATGCTATTCTCCAAAGAGAAATATTATAGGTCTAAGCAAAAAGCTAAACAGCAGAGACAAAATTAGGTAGGTAGATACAGACAACAGTCTTCCCTTTTCCAAGTACTATTAACCCACAGTAGCAGTACCTAATCTATGTTATATGGTTAGCTCGGACACCGTCGTCACCCCAGCATGATGTCCACTAAGAAAACGACAGCATCTGCAGATCCAATAGCCACTGCGGGAGCCAGAGGGTTTTTATCCTCCAGCAGCACCAGCTTTGCATTCATGTCAAGAAAAGCCTCCAAATCCATTGTGGTAAGCCACACAGTGAAAAACACCCAGCTAGATAGCCGAAGCCTGGAAGTAGCTAGTGTGGTGAATATCTTTAGATGTAAACTGCTTGAATAGAAACCTTTCCCAACTGCCTATCCAGAAACAGGAAAGAGTGGAAGCGCCACAAGTATGTTAGTGGTACACTATCCGTGAGCCAAAAATGTTTGAATTCTTTTGAGGGAGAGGAAATAGATACATTTACATATCATGAAATTGCCTTTGTCAAACTGGCAGTTTCTATTCTTTCAAACTTGCTCTCCACAAAAAAAAGACAATCTATTTCTTTCAGCACACTTCGTCATGGCTCTTATAGTCCCTCAGACAAGCAATATACGTTTAGAACATCTAATCACAATAAAACACGGTATCAAATCGCAATACATTTCAGATAATGAAAATCACACAAATGCCAATACATTCCTTGCAGGCCATTCCAAGCCCAGCAGTATTCCTTTCACTGGGCATCCCTATGCTTCAGGCAAACGCTCTTAAAATGATTCCTAACTCGTAGGGACACAGATCCTGCAAAGGTCACCAAAAATGACCCCTGCATTTACTCATCCGGAGGCATCAAAAGAATCCTATTAAATAAACATTAACCAAAATGTAAAAGTTGATGTCGCTCCATGCGTCTGTCTCCCTGGGCCATGGGGTGCTGTACTAATCAGACTCTCTGTAGCCTCGTCAGGAAGACACAGTTAAGACATCACAAGTCTAATGAGGGTACAGATGCAGTGATAGCAGGGCTGCACCACAGACTGCAGTAAACTATGGCATCTGTTGTGACCAAGACATGCTTTTCCATGCTGAAACCAAGAAGGCAGCACAACTCCCCTGTTCATAAGACCTGTGTAAAACAAGTGTTATGACCCAGCAAGTAGAGACAAAACAACGGTATTATATATATTTTTTGCAGCTACAATTGCGGCAATGACAGCAGGACAAACTCTTGAACTTTTCAACTGACCCAGTTCAAATCCTGCTGTGCTTTCCGCTACAAAGTCATCTTCATTTACAAAGTGATCTTTAATTAACAGACAGAACAAAATAATGGGGAGCCACAGAGGCTAAGGTTAGAAACTGGCATGTAAAACCCTGGTCTCCAGCGATGAGCCACATATAACATGCATGGATGAGGGAGTGTTCCAACCGGGTCACTACTCTCCACCAATGGGTATACCTCAACTCAAAATGGACCTAATGGGCACGTACACACAGTGACAAACTCACCCAATGAAAGAGCTCAACTATCCACTTATAAGAGCTATTATTTTAGCAGTGGAAATGCATGAACGTGTGATAATTGTCCAGGGTTGAAAGGACATCAGCCTTTCATCACTGTCATGATTATCTCTCAAACGGACACAACGGCACTCATTATTTATGATTAAGCGGGTCCCGCCCAGGATCAGAGCAGGGAAATAGGTGGAATGGACCTCACAAGAACAGGGGATATACAACACTTTGGACAAGTCCTACAAGGAAAGTCATCGACAACACATGCCAGGGTTAGGTTGAATTCCATATCGTATTGAATGCAGTAACATATTGGATACAGGAATGTAATGTACAACAATTCATTGTGTGAGGCACGATTAGACAATAAAGCTTGTTAGAATTTCAACCATTTAATATTCAAGAGAAGGCCTACTGACAGTGTAGAAACACCTCAGTCGATCAGCACAATGCGGGTGAAGACATCCTAATAGAATACGTCTTCAAATCCATAATCCACTAACTAGCAAGAGGCCTGAATTCCCTAAGACAGGAGAATATACTGGAGATCCCGTCGAAGAAAGATGAATTTAACAGGCTCCAACTGACAGGCCCTGTGACGTTTTGATGGAGATTGATGGCCTACAGTTAATCATTTCACGCTTCAGTTGCCCTAGCACGCTCGGCTTGAGGCGTTGCCACCACTGCTGAGTCCCACCTTGTGTCGTCTCCATTTTGGAAGGGAACCTAGCAGCAGCCCTGTGATCCTGAGGGGTGGGGGTGGGGGGCCTCACACCTGTCAGATCACAGCAAGCCAAAGGACCCCACATCACATGACATCTGATCAAAAGGACTACATTGACGTCACCTGAGGATGCTTCCGTGCTTTTTCCATTAATGACAAAGTTGTATGGATATATATATTAATTTGAAATATATTCTATTTAAACTAACTGGGACTAAATGCCAAACATTTGACCAAAGGATATCGCCTTTGCTTATTTTTTAAATGGAGAGAACAATTAGAAATGTCTCTCACCTTGTCTTGTCGCCTTCCATCTGTCATAAATAACCTGACACCATAGTGGACAGGAGAGTCTAGCCTGCCAGCAACCAGGATCTATTAGTACTGAAGCCCAAACCAATCCCAACCACCTTTGAAAAGAGAGTGGCAGAATTCTTGAAGCGCAAAAACCTTTCACTGCCAAACTAAGGCCAACATAGGTCAAAAACGCTAAGCAGAATGCATCTATTGACAATCATTAATTAATCTGGTGTAAAAAGAATAGAAAAACACCTTGATTCAAACTGAGAAAAATAACTACCATGAAACAACTGCTTCAAAGCTACGAAATAACTGCAGCATTGAATGTAGCCAATAATGTTGTATGACTATCTGAAGTTTATAGTGGGGTGAATATGGGGTCATATTGTCAAATTTCCATTACTACATGAATCCCATTTATTTGGTCTAACATGGCATTCAAGCTTAAGAGAAGCTCTTTGGATGAACCACTGTCATGGCCAACACCAAAGCCCTCCATCTTAATCCTGGCTCATCCCCCGCTTGACTGGCAGTCATCCGTTACATTAAGAAAATGAAAGGCCCTTTGTGTGAGCACACATGTCCCCTGCGATAAGCTGTGACCAAAACCAGGACGGAACTGTCTCCCGCCTGATGAATAAGCCTCATTACATACGATCTGTCAACCAGCAATGCAATTCCACAACAAGAAACTATGTAGCTCATCGCTACATAAACAGCACTCACAGTTGGAGTGCGTGGCCAATGTAGAACAGACCTTCTGGTAGAGTGTGGTGTAACAAATGAGGCAACACATGACATCACTGTCAACCATTGGCGGCTGTCGGACAGGACACAGACAGACACACTGCGACACGCACGCCGGCAGACACGCCGACAGACACACGCCGACACGCAGACAGATAGATCGATACAGACAGGCAGACAGACAGGCAGAGACAGGCAGACAGACCGACAGACAGAGACAGGCAGACGGGCAGAGACAGGCAGACAGGCAGAGACAGGCAGACAGACACACACTTCATCAGGCTGACTAGCACTCTCGATAGCATCACCCTACAGGAGTCACTGTGACCTAGGCTGGATCAGTGGTCACTGTCTCTGGGGCACATGTATACCTGCATCATGGGTTAGAATCCAGCCCACTTTGCATTCAGCACAAACTCTCTTCTCTTTCCACTGTCTATCTAATAGAGCATGAATGCCAGAAAACATATCCCCCTCGACGAAAAGGACAAAAAGAATGAGTCATGGCTACTCACTTGAGGGGAGTAAAAACGAGTGTGGCGTTATGAGCTGTCTCATCTGACAGATTTAAACGTAAACAACCAAGTGGGTCTGGCTGCTCCACTGTGGGTGGCAAGGTGTGGGTATTATCCCTCACTGAAAAACACTGGAGAGAACAAGTCTTTTGCACTCCTCAATTGAATGGACTGTGATCAAACATAAGAAGTCCATGAAAATTATAAGTACTAACAAATCTAAAAGGGATTCTGTTTATTAATGGATGATGTTGTGGTGTAATCCTGTCATTCTCATTCACTGATTTTTGATACTGATGACAATAACCATGACGCAATAGATTGTGTGAGCTGATGCCATTTGACAGCTGTTCAGTCTCCAAGCTCAAACTAGGTTTTGGAAAAGACACACCTCAGAGAATTGTCACTTTAATTCGACCACCGCTGGGCTCGTGTCAATAAGGGAAAAACTTGACATGAGGAGTCCACAGAAAATCAGCGAGTCGGGCCCATTGTTTCCTGTCATCTTTCTTGCGGCGAATCGCAAGGTCTGACATGCCTGGGCAAGCGCCATTCTCGATCTCATGCAAGGAATGAGGAGTGGAGAAAAGAACGGAAGTAGTCGGGGGGGACAGCCTTGCTCATAAACTAGATTAACACTGATGGAAAAATAACAGGATCACCTTGACTTGTGAATGACAGCAGGTGAGATATAGCTACCCTTCAAAAGAGTACCATAGAGAAAGAGGAATATTATCTACATTCCAATGTGTCTCCTCCATGAGGTCTACAGTATTCTGTAGGTGCGCGTCAAACGTTAACAAAATCACAGCTGAGAGAAACAGCCAAGATCAGATTACGGCATAGGAGAACATATCAATGAAAGGGTGTCTCAGAAAAGTGTGTGTGTGTGTGTGTGTGTGTGTGTGTGTGCATTCCTGCGTGCGTGCCTGTGTGCCTGCGTGCGATATGGCCTCAGAGAAAAAAGGACAATGAAGTGAGCGGGAACATTACAGGCAACTGCAGAGGATGACTGATTGTTAAACACAGTGAACTTTGCCCCACCAATCAGGGGCCTTCTTGCTGCCAGTGGATGGAGGCTTCTGATGCATGGGGGGGGCATAGAGAAAAGGAGAAAGAAGCCCCTTATACATGTAATATCAACTTCCTATATACCCACAATGAACACCCACCCAAGGCAGTCCCTGCTGCATCGTCAGGACAAGGTAGAGTTGAGGTGTGTGTGTGTGTGTGTGTGTGTGTGTGTGTGTGTGTGTGTGTGTGTGTGGGCACCCCCACATTTTAACATCAAGGTCAGAGTCCCTAAAAGAATGTCACCCACTCACAAATCGCAGATTTTGGGAACATTTCATTGGGCTCATGGGTCTGTACATGTTTATTTACGTAGGGTTCATCCTCAAATGTGCCAGGTAACACATTGAGGAAAACATGGCTTCTCATCCAAGAGTTATGAGAACGGTGTTAATTGGGATCATATTCAGTCACAACGCAAGTCTCTCTGCCCCATACTGGCCAACCAGAGTAAGGGCCCTTAAGTAATGCATCCACATTTCAAAAATACACAAACGTGACCATACATTTTGTGTGTCACACCTGTTTGAAGACGCAAGTAGCCAGCTTACCTTAGTAACAGTGGTTACAGCACTGTAATCATAGAAACAAATTTGATTATCTTTTGAATAATGTATATTACTTAGCCTATGGTTCATGCAAAACAACTAGCAACATGAATGCATGTCCTGCCTATTACAGCACAAACTAACATGAGTTTATGTTCTGTGTCAACATGAACAAAGGACACGACACACTGTTAGTTAATGCATTTGTAAATCATAATAGAATTAACTCTTTTCATGTCTTTGTTCATCATTTGTTCATGTTAACTACTGTATTCGTTATTGGTAGTTCATGACCCCTTATCGGTAAGTGTTACCAAGTGCCATTTTGTCCATTTTAGTTAGTGTTTATACTGCATCGTTCTAGGACACACTTTACTAGTGGTTCTGTTCAACCCAGTTCCACATGTCCAACTCAGCAAAACCCATCAACCCGTCGACAACTGTCCCAGGGCTAGGCCCCGCTTAAAAAGCACCGCCTGCTAATTGGCAAGGGACGTCAATATGGCAGTATTGATCTCTATAGAAATGTGGAATTAAATATCGATCTACCGCCCGTCTTGCAGCATCTTAACAAATCCCCCAAAATGTGACGTGAAAGACTATGGTGGCTATGACTAGCCAGATATCCACTGCTGAAATAGAAATGTAGTTTATAGAATGTGCGATCCAGGCATAATCATTCAGAAAAGTAGTTTTTTTAGATAACCCTTGCCCAGGAGAGAAAGGTTGGTGCAGGATTTTGTTCCACCCTTGTGTAAGCACATAATTTCATTCGCCAAGACTGTTACTAGACAGACGATCAGTCGTTTTGCTGTTTATACCGGGTAGATACAACAATCCAGTGGATACCTGAATGCATAGAAATAAAAGGAATGGAACAGACAACCTATTGCCTTGAATGGAGGACCCTACTATTTCTGCAAATCCAGTCCTACCTGCTGCGGTTTGTGGAGAAGCCTGGGGCTTTTCAAACTAAATACATGTTCTATAGTGAACATGACCCTTCTATGACCCTGCAAAACCAAATCCTTTCCCTGTGCGTTCAATGTCCCTAACAGAGGTCCTCAAACAACACAAAAGTGGCCTAATCACCACCTGAGGAAAAGGGTAAATATTCTACAGGCTCATTGAGATACCATTACCCATGGGTTGAGTGTGCGTGTCAGATAGCCTGGGTAGACACAGGGTAATTCTTTCTAGGATAAGTCTCTCAAAGCAAGTGTAATGAGGTGGCCGACCAGTTCCTGAGGCGTCAGCATTTCCCTCCATTTGAAAACTCCCTCTTAATCTTCTGAGGCATTCTACCCCCACCTCAGAAAGGCAGCAGAGGACATTCATACCCATTCATCTACATCTATTCATTTATACAGTCACAGGAGAAAGAATCCCATGTCCATTGGTCACCATCAGAGCCCATTGCAGTGAAGTGTGGGTTTTCTTCACTAGGTGATTGTCACCACGCTAGTTAGCTGGCGCCCCGTCAATCCCAGCCTAGCACTGAATGAAACCACACACACACACACACACACACACACACACACACACACACACACACACACACACACACACACCCAACAAGACATAGACACACACATATGCCACCAATTCCCTAACCAACTGTTACACAATCAACACACACTACCAACACCACAAGTACAACCAATACCCTCAGTGACTCACCAACTGCTACTAAACCATCACACACAGAGCAGAGCCCTAACGGCCAATAGCAGAGCCCTAACAGCACACA
>JACXGJ010004682.1:0-43755 GCA_016801105.1 Esox niger
CTGCCCCAGTGTGTTTATGTGGGGGCAGTTCCTCTCCATATTTTCCTGCCCCAGTGTGTTTATGTGTGGGCAGTTCATCTCCATGTTTTCCTGCCCCAGTGTGTTTATGTGGGGGCAGTTCCTCTCCACTAATGAGCCATAGGAAGCACGTAACAACTGTCATGTTTAAGAATCTAACTCTGTAATACTATTGCGAGTCAGAATGACATGTGGCTTACAGCTATGGCTGACTTGATGTTCTGGAGCTGGAAAAAGACACGCCCCCCCTCCTCAGGACACACAATCTTCAACTCCTCTCTTGTCATTCCCAGGAGCATAGAGCCACTCAGAACACCCAAACAGCGCACCGTTCTGAAAGAAAAAAAGAGTTAAAGCTGAAAACAGCATTTCTGGGTTTCCACACTGCCCACTGTGGCAACATTGAGAGATTAGGCACTTCTCAACTTCCTTAGCCTTCTTGCAAAAACATCACCAAAAAAAATAATAATTATGCACTAGGTTTTCGGTATTTTTCAGCTAGTGTAGAACAATATTTGACCCTACACCAAACTGAACCATGCCACAATACATCATGCCTAAGAACAGCTCTTAGACACTGTATTGGCCATATACCAGACCCACTTTGTGCCTTATTGCATACTTATATCCCTGAGCATGTTTGCTGAGTTTCCTCAGTTTTATGTCAAACGGGTTTAGGAACTTCATAGCAACACCTTGCACACATGCTGTTGTACTATTACTGTATTATTACTATTATGTTCACCAAGATCTGTTCACATCAGAACATGTTTCATGAGTTTGTATTGGTCAGTAATAGACAGTTGTTTTTTATGCTATAAATGTTAGAACCCATAGATGCTCTTATGGGGAAAGAGATACACCTACCCTGTAATATTCTCCTAATCTCTTGTCTTTTACATTACAATGGTTGTTGTGAATCAGAGATCTATAAACTACAGCAGATGGGATTTGAGCATTTGAGTGCTCTTACATTTTACTGAAGCCCTTGTATTCCAGCCAAGCCATCACCTGAGCAGGTTTGGAACTCTTGGATAAGGAGGGAGTGCTGCTGGTTTCCTAACAGGAGTGAGAACATTGTGGTTATAACACAATAATACTGTGCAGTCAAGAGCACATACACAGGATATTAACACACATAAACACAGTAGTCTCTCTAGTGTGAAGTGTTGCTGAGTGTTGTAATATCTTGCCTCCTTTTCAGCCTGCTTGTCCAGAGACTCCAGTATGTTGTTGGGTACATAACCCTCTTCCCCTATATTGTTTCGAACCTTCCACCATTTCTTGGACATGTCCAGTAGCTGTGGACATACACACACACATTTTTCAAACCTGTCGGGAGAGGTCACACGGACAGGCATTGTTATTGAGTTGTGTTGATGAGACTCACCTGAACCATCTCTCCCTTTGAGATGCTCAGCTCTTTGTTGTTCCTCGCAATGAAGTCGTACATCACACGCATGTAACTGGGGTTAGGCTCATCGCAACTGAAAATCAGAGTCATACGTGAAGACATAGATACAGACAAAAGAACATGTGTCCCAAATGCATTTGTTACCACAATGATAACAGTCGTTTCCTACTAATTCATACCGTGATGGTGCATGCTTCCACGGGGCATCTTTCTACAGGGAAAAAGATTGAAATAACTTACTGAAAGAAGTCATATTACAATTAACCAGCCAGTATTGTACAGTATGACAATCAGTCGGGATTTACCTTTTCAGGTGCTAAATATGGACTTTGATTCGGACTCTGCTGCCGTCTCTCGGGCTGTCTCTCTGTGGGAGATGTGGTCACCTCCGCAGGCTGCCAACCGTCGTAGAACACTGGAGTGTAGGTAGGGATGTCTTCGTCATCTTCCGGCCATTTTGTGCTGGTAAGAGAGAAAGCCGCTGTTGATATGTATGGAAGCTACTTTGCAACTGACTGACAGTGATGCACCAAACCCTAGCAGGTTCCTCACCTTGGGATGTTCCAGGCATCTCCCAGTGACTGCCACAGCTTGTCCTCTTCGGGGCTGGCCTCCTCACTCAGCAAACGGATACACTCTGGCTCCAGTAGCGGGGCAACAATGGTGGGAGGCAGATCCTCAGGGCAGTGGGAGACCACCTGGGGGAGATAGCTGGTTCAAAACACTTTGTTGAAAAGGGGATCATTTATGACAAAAAAACATTGAAAATGCAAAGCAGTATTAGTATCTTACGAATGCCAGTGTAGGGAAGATGCAATGGACAAATTCAGGAGCGCTTGGATTGCTAATCTTTCCATTGAGCTCGCCCTGTCAAAGTGAACAGACCAAAGACACTCGATTAATAAGATATTTTGGCACTTATTGATTTTGGCAATTTTAACCCCAGAGTCAGATGATAATATATGTTGTCTCTGTATCCAGTATGAAGGAAATTGAAGGGTTTGCTAGATCTCCACAGGGGGCCAGGAAGACAAAGTATGAAAAAACATTCTACAGTACTCTACTAATTCTACTAATGTGCTCTGATAAGAGCATCCTCTAAATGATGTACATAGTATTGCAAGGCAATGTCAAGTAGCTTAAGTGCAGTGACTGAAAATTATGGAATCTGCTAGCTAGATTCAGTCATGATGCTAACGCTAATTAGTAATAGTGCTAGCGCTGGGCAGCAACTTCTGACTGTAGGTAAACGCCCTGTTGCCAAAATAATGAAGTGTACCTCATCAATAAATACAAATTATTATAATATCTACACAATAAAGAACAAAAAGCAGTATTCCGGATATGTTATAATACACACCAGGAGATTGAACCCGTATTTTATTTTCTGGAGACAAATTTTGAATTCTTCTGCAGGTGGCATGCCTTCAAAGCCTTGGAAATGAGACAAAAAAATTAAAGGCTTCAAGTAACAGTTTCAGACCATGATTTGCCTAATCCCATTTTGCATTGGAATATGGGACATCACATATATATGTCCTACTAATTAATTAATTTACAAACCATCTATATCATCAGTCAATTACACTTATACAATCCAATTTTCCGGGTTTTATATTTACTCTCATTGTTTCTCTCCCCAATCCTGACTGCCTCTGTTCTTTTGTGGTAAAGACTCCCACACCAATACTCAGAGCCTTCATATCCCCTTCTCAAACCTACTACAACTACACAACCCCTGAATCGTTAATCTTCTTCAACCATCTGAAATCAAGAACCTTTCGTCCATCAAGCGTACCATGGACAACCTCTATCTGCCACCTAGAGAACTAACTCTTCAGCCTACCATGGACAACCTCAACCCTCCACCAAGAGAAATATCTCTTCAGTGTACCATGGACAACCCCTATCCGCCACCTAGAGAACTAATTATTCAGTGTACCATGGACAACTTCCATCCACTGCCTAGAGAACTTTTCAGTGTGCCATCGACAACCTCCATCCTCCACCTAGAGAAATAACTTTTCAGTTTGTGATGGACAACCTCCATCCTCCACCTAGAGAACTTACTCTTCAGTGTACCATTGACAACTTCCATCATGCACCTAGAGAACTAACTCTTCAGTGTACCATTGACAACTTCCATCATGCACCTAGAGAACTAACTCTTCAGTGTACCATTGACAACCTCCATCATGCACCTAGAGAACTAACTCTTCAGTAGCTTACAGACAACATCTTTAACTACACAAGCATCTCAACTTCCCTTTTAATAAAATGTTTTAAACAACTATGCTATAACCAGTGTTGTCAGTCACCAGTAAAACATATTGAGTAATAATTAACACATGATGAATTAATAATACATCATCTTTATAAATGCTTAATTGCATGTGGTTACACTTTATTGCAAATACAAACAAATATATTTCTAAATTACTTTTACCTTTATTCTTTTTCTTCTTCTTTTTCTTCCCAGTTTTGGCTGCTTTAGCAGCAACTTCCCCCATAAAGATCTCAATGTCATTGAAAATATGATTCAAGATATCCTGTCAAGAAACTTAAATTTAATACAATATGCAGTATATACACAATCAACAAATGTTAGCATTAGCAATCATCCACAATATTGCTAACATTGATCAAATAATGATAGAGGTAGAGCACGGACCACATTTCTATCAGTCTCTGTGTATGCTCGTGGTGGAGAGACAGGTTCTGGGAGGGGTTCATCCTCCATTAAAACGGGCTGAACCAGGGTTTTGTTCCTCAGGAGTTGGGGCTCTTCTCCTGACATTGGAGGAATAGATGAAGAATTGTCTATGGAATACAGGAGAAAAACACATTGGAGGGTTTCTTGTAGTGATCTTATAGGGGTCTTATAGTGGTGGTTCCTCTAACTGCAGAGGTACTTTGGGTTTGAGCATGCTATGCTAACCATAGTCCGGAGCACTCCATTGAGCGATGGGGTCATCTGGAGGAGTCCAACCTCTACTCTTAATATGTGGACCATCGTTATGAAGATTCCAAGTTTGTCCAGCCAAAACCTCTGGATTGCTCCTACTACAGATGACAATAAGTTTAACCAAGGAAAATGGGTACAGACTGAGACAAACTACAGAACAGCACCATTTGAAATGTGCTGATGTTGTTTTGAAACTTTCTGTTAAACAGTTACCTGTTGTTGCTGTGATTGTTTACATCATCTCTCTGCTTAGGGAATGTTCTCTCAAGGTGCTGTTTCATTAAATCTGCCTGAAATTAGATCAACATAACAGTCCTAAAATATGTCTTTTGTCCTGATCTTGACTGTTTTCCCCTTATATGATCTGATCACATACAGATCACACAGTCATTTAAACATGCCAAACAGTCTGAAATTCTTCACTCTCTACTGTATCTAATTAATTAGATAGAAAAGTTTAGATCCCATCTATTTGACCAGGTGATTATTTGTTGGTGTATAATAATCACATTACATTTCTGAGGTTCCATCCCTCTTAAACAGGTTAAAATATCAATACCATTTTTCCAGGACATGTCTTTCCCTGACTTTTAGAACAAAGTATCACAGATATGCTGCATGTAGGAACTGGAAATAACAGCATAGGGATGAATTATAACATGCTCACCCTGCGGTCCTCACACTGGAACATGAACACACTAGTGGTCTTCTTGTTCCAGTCAGTGGCACTCACGGTCAGCAGGGAGTTGTACACACAGCTGTCCATGACAGCATTCACCTCCACAATGCTGCTCAGAGACAGGGACTCCAGCTCCTCCTAAACCCCACGCAATGAGAGGAGCGAGAGGGAATATTGAAAACCGGAGGAGAGCTGGGAGTAAAGCGATGCCCAATCATGGTTTAGTGTCAAGTATGAAGTGTGCACACCAACCTTGGTCTCGATGTCTGTTAGTAGAAGGTATCCATTGTGGACCTCCAGGAGCATATCCTGCCCCCAGACCTGGCCACATTCATCCAACATCTTTAGTCTCTTTACACAGTCATTCACGTTCTGCACCTCCTCACCATCCAGGTCACAAGTGAACAGGTGCTGGAGAACAGACAAAGGGTTCAGACATGCATTTGAAAGCATAGAACCCTCCATTAAACATTTTGAGATAATAGGCAGGCCATAAACACGGCTAGCTGATTATCATACAAGAGTCGTTACACTGAATAAATAGTACAGTACCTCAACTCTATGTTGGAATTTGTTCATTTTCTTGGTGATAGAATCAGCATACTCCTTCCTCTGCACTGATGGAATACATTGGATGATTAACACAGAACAGAAATCCATGTTAAACAAAGTTTACGGTATGTAAAGTATGAAACAAAATAGGTTTACTTACTGTAAATTGACTTAGCACTTGGTCTGTTCAGATTTGATATCTGTGATGACCGATCATCCAGTGAAAAGGTGCTGCCAGAATACAAGTGACAGAATTGCATAACATAGATTAAAAACCTGTCTGGTCCCAACATCTGAATGCTGATTGTCTTAAATTAGACTGAATACCATTGATATGATTAAATAACTTTGTACTCCATATTATAGTAACATTGAGGGTTAATATACCAAGGTTAAGGGCTGTATCCAGTGTTCCAGTGTATCCAAGTATGTTATGTACTGTCTATATGTGTATTTTTTGCTTAGTTACATTTCAGAGACACATTATGGAACAGTTAACAGGAAAAATAACTTACTTGGACTGATTGGACTGGACGGATCCAGTGTAACTGCATGAGTCAAAGCCATAGGGACTAGAACTCCTATGCATCCTGAAATACCTGCGTCCCACACCTGTTTCAAACACACAAAATAACAACTTGGAACAATCTTAAATCTTCTATACATCCTGAAATACCTGGGTCCCACACCAGTCTCAAACGCACAAAACAACAGCCTGGAATAATCTTAAATATCCTATACATCCTGAAATACCTGGGTCCCACACCATTTTCAAGCACACAAAACAACAGCCTGGAAAAATCTTAAATCGCAAAATGGCTCACTGATGCCCATATTCTGTTAGTGGTCAATGGAAAATGTATGACAACAATCTATGCATTGGTTTTATTTACCTAGCACTTTCTGATGCAAATATTTCAATATTTGAGGCACTAATCCCATCCCATCCTGGTGGTGACATTTATATTTTTTAAACATCTTGTTCAAATATGTGAAGCTCAAGAAAGTAGCTTGATCGGATGCCTGTTTCCACCTAGAGTTGTCCTCTGAAATGCATCATGTTCTTCCTCAGAACTCTGAAATTTTATCACAGTTATCACATATTTTGGTGAATCTTGCTATTATTCCTGAACAATCCTCTTCTCTAAGCTAAAGTACTGAGGCAAGCGAATCAAAAATGACAGTGCTTACCATTTTACAAAAAATAAATGCATTTAAATCTGGTTTACACCCCTAATTCACCATATTTTAATGTTGGATGAATAGAAATGGAAATGATGTTCAAACAAAGCTTATATTGGTTCCAGGCATGGATGGGATTTGTGTCACAAATGATTTAACATATCCATGGAAACTAAACAAATGCATGGATTGCTGTGAAACCTTGTTCATAGACTGGTTATCATGTCACTCTAATTTAGTGGAGCTTTAAAAGCAAGACCATTATAAAATGATTATTACTGTTATTACCATTGCACCTGGGTATATTCAGCTGATCTCATGCATTCACACAGGATGTGAATGAGTAACATCAGTGTAAAGCTGCTGAGGTAAGTTATGCTGACTAGTTAATCATTCATTATCTATTATGGGCAGTACAGAAGACTGCATGTATTTATAGTTTGAAGAATACATATTTGTTTAGGTATTGCTTTACAATAAAGGTGTTCTCATTAGTAACTCATATTTTCAATCCATTCATTAAAAATGAATAACACAAAGCAGCTAAAACTTAATATTGTGTGAAGATTTGTTAAAGATTGATCTGTCACATATTAATAAATGACAGAAGATGGTCTATCGTAGTTGATCACGGTTTAATAATAAATAAAAAAATTCTGTCATAGACCAAAACCTGGTAAAAACATCAATAAGTAGTTGAAAAATGTTGTAATAAGATACTTGTTGAGATACTCATCTACAGCTTAGCTATACAAAAACAAAATGCTAAATCAGTACCATATAGAATTTGTTTTACAAAGTACAGCTCTTTGCAGTTGTGCTGGCAAAAAGGTCTCCCTCTAATAAATGACACACAACAATATTCAAGACAGTCGAATTACAAAATCAGTAATATAACCCTAAGTTGAGCTTCACAACTGGACATTCAAACTAGTTTTTATATAACACAAAAAAACACTTATTCCCCTTTTAATGCTGTTTATCCTGACTATTAGCTTATTGACTTCTCACCAGACAAATACTAATAAAAATATATGAACACCTTTGAATGTATTATGTACCTTACCTGTCGTGTCCAGCAATGTATTTTCAGTTTTATTTGTTGTGGCTCTATTTGTCTTTTAAACCCATATTTCCAGCTTGGGTCTCTATCACGGCACACTGACTAAATCCTCCCAAGACTTCCTCATAAAAGACAGGGTCAAAGTCCAGATCTAAAAGCACATTGATCCACAAGATTAACAGCATGCAGTATGGGTGGAACTGTGACAATTTTGAGATAAAACCTCTATGTGAGAAGATCCCAAGGATGTCGACATTTATACTCGGGCGTAGGGGTTGTGGGTGTGCTTGATATTTAGAATGGCATCCCCACAGAGCAAAGGTCTCTGTCAGAGAGGGATCCTGAGGTAGCCTGTAAAACACCCATAATTCACCTCTGTTGGCAACCTTGTTAGTAAAATGAGTGTGAACAGGCTCAATTCAGAGTTAATCTGTGAGACAGACATTGGCATGTTGCTCCCAGTTTGTACATTTACCTTCTGCTTAGGCTTGTCATTTACCATGACAGAGTGGCCTTCTGCCGGCCTACAGCTCTCTGGCACACCTCCACCACAGTAGCCTACATGTGAACGTATACACTTCCTATCATGCACTGTGCAGATAATCTGGCCTTGTTTGATGACAGTGAGAGAATGCAGTGTGGGGCTCATGATAGCGGAACAGCCGTGTGAACACAGGCAGTGTGGTTTCTCTTGTTTCCTGTTGTGAGAGCAAGTCTGAAGTGACAGTTACTGAACTCAAAGAAGACCGAAGAGGATAAATGATACAACGGGACTCTGGGTTTGTTGAATTCATTCAGGTTTGTTTTGCTGCTCCTCTGATCCCAGGCACAGTGATGTAGTGGATGCATCTTCTCCTTACTGTTTCCTTGTTTTGACCGATTATGTTTTGTAAATCATCTGTCTGTCATTTTTGAGAGAGCAGCCTTCTACTGAATTTAGAATTCACAGAACAGATAGATTGAGATTTTCATGCTTTGCACGAATATGAAGTATCACTATGTACCTATGTACCACAGGTGCTGGAACTTAAGGCTCATTTTCATTCTTTGTATGATTTCATACTGAAAGTGAAGCCTTTTTCCTTCCATTCTCTTTGCTCAAAGCTGAATGCTCTGCATCCTGTATGGACACACCCTAAACTAAACATGCTTTTTCTGATTCTGCTTGAATTATCCTTATGTCTCATTCTGAATCTTGCAGTTCAAATCCAGCCATTAGGAGATGGAGATCCCAAAAACCCTTAGGAGGCGACCTCGGAGGGAGAGCTACGACCAGAAGCTGGAACAACGGGCAGCAAAGCACGAGGTCCTGAGGGATCGTAACAATACAACGACATGTCGCAGCCCAGGACACAAACTGGAGTCAGACTGGAAGAGTGAGATGCAGCAGAAAAGACAGATGGAGTTTCAGAGAAGGAGAAATATTTCCCAGACTGCCACTCCTCAGGCTGATGAAAAAGAGTCAAACAAGGAGACCAAAGTCACAATGAGGAGCCACCGGCAGAGAGTGCCTCTGATACACAGACAGTCCCTTATCTCAGCAGAGGAGCTCGGGATCACCTGGCCAAATGTGCACTCCACTGAGAAGGTAAGCACACTATACACAGCCTATACCAAATGTTGCTATAATGTTTGTTAATCAGAGAAAGTTAACTGTGTGAGAGTGTGACAAGGATGCTACATTGTTTATCAGGCAGCATGGATCACTTCACCACCATTGCACAGGACAGGAGAACAAAAAAAAACAGGTCAGTTTCTTTCACACTTTTCACTGACTCACAAACCAAACTAAACTTCACTGCTGATGCACATGGATATTAAAGATACAGGTAAAATATTGGACGCATCACTGTATTTTTATTAATCTCCATTTGCAACATTTATTTGTTTTGAACAATGTTTGCTGATGAATTGCACTATCTTCCTCTCTCCACACTAGTAAACAAACAGTGTGGCCTAGCGAAGTTATCCAGTCCACTGGAAAAGAGGAATGCCTGCTGTCAGACAGAGTAAGTATAGTAAACTACTGACCTCAACATGCAGACACTGTTGTGTGGAACTGACCTCAACATGCAGAAAGTGATAGGTTGAATGGCCCAGACATACAGACAGACACTAATCTATTGAATAGATTTTTTGAATAGATACCACTTTGACCCCTGACCCCAATCCCTTCCTGTCACCAACAGGCATGCCTATATAACAGTGAAGGAGGCAGTAAGTAACTTCAAAGTACCATGTGTCTGTAACTACTGCATTCCCGTGAAGTTATAAAGAAATCATTGCTATCAGTAGTGTTGCAGAGCAATGAGTAGTTCTGTTAATATGCTTGAACTCTTGTTGGTGTGACAGAGTACATAATTCCTCCACTCATAATAACAGTACAATATTAGTTTATTTTCTTCACATCGAGAATAAAAAACTTTGTTGACACTGTGTCTCTCCTCAATGTAGGACCTTCTTCAACTGGCTGAGTATCTGCAGGTGGGTATTCCAGCTTTGCCCACTGGTACCTTCAAACTAATAACTCCATTATGATAATCCACATCGAGACATGCCTTTCAGTCAGAACGTCACTTGGATAACAGTGTGTCTCTTTCCACAGGAAGCTCTTTGGCGGGAGGATTCTCTGAAACAGAAACTTGCTGTACTGCAGAGCACCACTTCTACCTTGCTGCTCTCACATGACAGTGTCTGGAAGGTTAGGACCAGTTACCTACTCTGTGTCACAGTATATTTTATGAAGGGACTTCCACGTGGATTTTTCGCAGGTGTTTATGTTGTGGGCAATAGCTGTGACAGAGTCCTTCTTGAGGTGTCTGGTTCGACACTTCTGTAATAAGGTAATGGTGTGTTTGTTTCAGTGATCTAGTTACAAAAAAACACAAGTTCGCAGCTTGTGTCGCAGCTTTTAAACTACATCCTGTAGTTGACAAGACAATATATAAACACAAGGAAAAGGTATAGAGATAAATGCAGGGTGCACAGTAACCATTTACTCTTTCTCAGTGTGTCTCATCTTTGTTTACCCTCACAGAACTGTTACAAAGAGGACAAAATGAGGGGGAAGATTGGAGCACTGGAGTCACAGCTGAAGATCTGTGTCCAGGTGTGTTCAGGCACAATGTCTGTACTTAGCATGTACTGTACATGTCTGTCTATATAAAATTTCCAGCGACTTCAGACACCAATGAATCAATGTTATTTTCCCATCCTTTAGAGGCTGTCCAGGGATGGAGCCAAGATGCTACTGCTTCAGTCAGAGCAGCAGAGGCAAGAGTTGGAGGAGGTGGCTGTGGCCACGCTGCAGAGGGTCACTGACCAGAAGACCAAGGCCCAGGACAGGGCTCACAGCCTGGAGGTAAGGGTTTATACAGGGATCACAGCCTGGAGGTAAGGGTTTAGACAGGGATCACAGCCTGGATGTAAGGGTTTAGACAGGGATCACAGCCTGGAGGTAAGGGTTTAGACAGGATCACAGCCTGGAGGTAAGGGTTTAGACAGGGATCACAGCCTGGAGGTAAGGGTTTAGACAGGGATCACAGCCTGGAGGTAAGGGTTTAGACAGGGATCACAGCCTGGAGGTAAGGGTTTAGACAGGGATTACAGCCTGGAGGTAAGGGTTTAGACAAGGATCACAGCCTGGAGGTAAGGGGTTTAGACAGGGATCACATTACACAGATATTTATGCCCACAGGCTCTTCCTCAGCAATGCAGTTATTTTAGTCACCTATTGAACCACATACATATCTATATTTCCCCAGCAGCAGGTCTCCCAATTCCATCCCTGCATCAGATACAAGTTGTTTGTATTTCCATTCTGCTTTAAAAAAGTTAACATATAAATTAGTATTGCATTTGTAAATAAAGATGCACACAAGAGTTTTTTTATTATTTTGTTAACCACTAACCAAAATGGTCTGTATTTTTTGTAAAACTTGTAATCTTACTGTTTACTACATAACCTGTTTGTATGATATGGTATGTCGTACGTGTAATATAAAACATATAAATATATATATATATATTTGTGCCAAGGATCCTAGACAGCATCTTTAAGTTTCAACTGAAAAAGGATATCCTAGGACAGTTTTACCATGTGGGTACTGTGTGTCCACCAGATGGCACTGCAGTCTACCCAGGCAGAGTCTACACAGTGGAGAGAGCGCTACGAGGAGGAGAGGAGAAAATGCAATCATCTGAGGACCTCTCGGGCAAAGAACATAGACCATATTAACCTGTTACAAAGCCAGCTAGAGGTAGAGCATTCCCACAGACACACATTTACATTACTATACTTGTGAAGACAAATTGATTCCCAATAAAACATATAAGTTGCCCTTATCGTTATCCTAACCATGCATTAACTTCTAAAAGGAACTTATATTACTAATTTGAATCCTAAGCTAAAAGAACCTTGTGTTTTAGCTCTTGCTGAATGTATTACTTTGCCAAATGTTCCATGGTTATCCAGAGTGTGACTGGTCAGGAGGCAACTCTGCAGAAGCAGCTATTACAGCACCGACAGACAGAGGCTGATCTCCACATGAAGATCAGCCTCCTAGAAGGCAAATTCAACATCTGCAAGTCACAACTAGAGACACTGAGACAGCAGGAGCAAAAAAACAAGAAAGAGAAAGAGCAGGAGATGATGAAAGGAGATGAACCGGTCTTCATAGGTGAAGAGCATCCTATACCCACCAGCAGATAAAACAGTAGAATTGGACATTACTCAAGGTCATATGAATATTTTAACGGTTATGTTGACCATGCCATTTCATTGGTGTGTGAATGTGTTGTCTTCACTAGAACCTACCTTAAATCAACAGCTGCATACAGACGCGTCACACCACAACAGCCAGGAACAGAGCATAATGGAAAACAACCACCATAAGAGAGAGGTCAGAATTCTTCCCTTTTTAGTCTTACCCTCTGCTCAAAAGCAGGTGGGATGCATTGCAAAAACATTCCATCCCAGGTGAGTTGTGTGTCCATTTCTACAGTTATTGAGGTATAAGCCAAAAGTTTTAAGTCCCACCAAGTAGAAATAGCCACCCTGTCAATTCCAACATGGCCGTCATGCAGTGGAAATGAATCATGGTCCAAACCCAGAGCACCAACAAACAACTGAAATACTTTTCTGTCCACATCATCTTCATCCTTTATGTCTCCAATATGATGGTTGGTTTTAGTACACTTTTAACTTGTTACTGATTAAATGTTTCTTTTTCCACCAAGAGACGCTGTTCCTGTCCCATCCTGTCTCTGTTCCTGATCCTTTTGGTGATCACCATTTTGTTCTTGTTACTGGCCAATATTCCCACAAGGAACCAGCTGTGGGACCTTTACCAAGAACTACAGGACAGAACAGAGAAGTACCTTGATGACATGAAATTACCACAGCATTGCTATAGGCCTATGTGACTAGACTGGGAACTGGAAAAACTGGTTTGGGGAAATGTTTTTCAATCACATTTTGACATTGTGAAGGACAGTAAAATGCTAATTTGCTTAAAGCTGTGGTATAGGAGACCTTATACCATGGGTATGACATCACACACTTACTGTATTATTTGCATTGGTTAGTGTTTGAAGAGCGCTAAGGAATCTCAATGGTCTGTGACACAATGCCAACATACTACAACCGAGTGCTGTATCCAGGCGTTCTGTGATGAATCTTCCCTTAGAACAGCTCTCAGACATATATTTGACATATACCACAGCCTCTGTGCCTTATGGCTTGATGCTTACCATGTGTTTACGGTTAGTACCTCATGCTCATGTTTACGTTCACCCTCTTAAAATAAAATACATGTAATAAGTTTCATTGATACATTTGCAACTTTATATAACAGTAAAACTGACATTTTAAATGACTGACCACCTGCCTAGTTTTGGATGTTTTTATTTCAAAAAAGGAAAACAAATACAAATCATTAGGATAAAAAGTGTTTGATATATTTAACCATGAGAATACTTTCTCTTAAAAGTGCAGTGACACCCTTTATACTAATTTAATGGACCAAAACAAATTGTGTAAAGTGTATGTGGGAAAACTTCTCAAAATAATATAAACTACCCATTTGGTTTACCAAATAATGTTCTTTTACCCATCTTCTACACTAGTACTACCCACTGTTTTACAAAAGTGTAATCAGTTTTAATGCAACAGTTACCAGAATCACAATCTCAAGTGATTACTGCCGGTTCACCATAAGAACAAATGGGATAAGTGTACTGTACATATATGTAGCACAAACAGTTCAAATCACATCAAGGAACGGACCTCAGCAGTCATTAGATAAATAGAAAGGAAACGTTAGTTAACATGTGTATCACTTGAGAAATCTTAAGTTTGCATCATAGGTTAACCACTAAAATGCTTTAGCTCTCAATCAAATCTCTGTGATATACTTCATGGGTTAAAAACAGTAGCAAACGTGGTGTTTTATAAACCACAAGGACCAGGACAAAGCATAATGATAATTCAGTGGTCACTGACTGTACTGTGTAACTAGAGACCAGGTCGGTCTGTAACTCATTGACTATGTTTAATGCTGCCTTGGAGCCAACAGAACTTTGACCCTTAATGCCATCCCATTCAGCACTAGTTCTGTCCATATGGAACAAGGCCTTGGTGCTGTGCAGCTGCAGCCAGACACTACCCCCCCATGCTTTACGGAGGGCCTGTGGAAATAAAGCAGTGCAATGCCTGCTAGCAGAATTTACCACCAATCAAACCCGTGGCCAAACGGTCCCTCTCATTAAACACTATAGAAAAGGGAGGGGGCTTAGCATCTGAAATCCCTCCCCAGTTTCCTATTCTAAGGAACATGACTCTATAGACATAACAAGTACTTGCTGCCTACAGGTCCTACTGCCCAGCAGTAGAGGCAGCACTAAGATGGCCGTTTCCAGACAGAGTGGTAGAGGAGTCTGGCAGGGCTATGGAAGGCCGGGCTGCATCACTGGGCTTGCAGAGCCTGAGGCAGGTGCATGCCGGACCCCGGGGCCACAGCCTGTGGCCAGCCCTCCTGGCCCTGGTGGGTCTGCAGGAGACGGTAAAGCTGCTTCAAATGGGTCACGATGTTGTCCTTAATGTCCGGGATGGAAATCTGCAGGCGCACGCTGCCGCTGTCGAAGGAGCGCATGCAGTCGCCCGAGAACATCTCTGTGATCATTCGTGCTACCACAGGGATGATCTGGATGGGGGCAGAGGAAGGAACAAAGAATCTACAGTAGGACACAGCACACTGCTTTTTCAATTATCACCGTATGAAACACACTGATACAAAGAGTCTAGTACCTGGACCATAATGAGCTTGCGTTCCCTGGGTCTGCCATCTGGCCATTCTTCTCCGAAGCACAGGTTGATATCAAACTGAGGAGGACTGGCCGACTGGCCGCGCTGATGGGCTATCACACCTGCCGACATCCGACACAAGCCAATCAAATGTTACCAAACACTGTTACCAAATGTTGCCAATCACAGGCCGTTACAAGGGCAGAATGTCTCACTGTGGCGAGGTCAGGTCCTGTGTTGCTCAACTGGTAATGCTTGGCACTTGCGGTTCTGGGATGAATACGTAACATGAAAAATGATGACCGGCTACCGACAAGACTTACCACTGAGAAAGGACTCCAGACAGAAGAGCTTGATCTTTCTCTGCCTCTCTATGAGGTTGGGTGCATCTGGGTTGGGGGCACAGGGGCCTGACCAGTACACCTTGCATTGGCATAGGCGGACGGCGTAGATGTCATGGCCACTGACCTCCAGGATGAGGCCACGGTCCATGACATCCAGCAGGCGGTTGGTGAAGACTCTCTGCTTGTCATTGGCGATGTGCTCGGTGGAAGGGAACCTCAGCTGCTCCAGGGTGACAGGGCCAAACAGCTCCTCCTGGTTGACCATGGGCCCCAGGTCTCCATAGAACAGCCTGCAGCCCTGGGGGTTACTGACCGTCATGGCCGGACACACCTCCTTACCCCGGTACTGGAACTGCACCTCCAGGTCTGTCACTGAGGGAGGGGGAGACACATGAAGACACATGGAGATCCACTCAGGCGTTAAGACAGTTTGAATTGTTCGCGTACTCACTGGGCAAGGAGCTAATCCACATCTCCGGGGAGGCGAACATCATGTCAGTCATGTGAGAGGGAGGCAAGTCCAGTGGGGGTGGGGGTGCCATCTCCAGGGCGGAAGGTTGCATCTCCACATCCAAAGGCTCCTCTTTGGGCCACAGTTTAACCTCCTCTTTGGGCCACACTTCGACTGATGGAGGGCAGCTGGGAGGCTGGAGGGGCGACACTGAGCCTGGAGGTGACCACATGAGAGCAGGGCTGGTACCTGATTGGTTACATAAACACAAAGCACTGTTAGCGGACATACCCAAAAGAAAACTGTAACATGCAAATCAAAACAAAGGGCAATCCAATCAAAGAGGGAAAACTGGATATAGAGCAGCCTTTTTTCTTTGATCTTTGGAAAAATACCTGTTGGTCATGAAAAAGTCCTACCGATTGCAATGGAGTGGTCTTAGTTCATAGATCCACGTTTGCATGAGTAACTATTATCACGTGATGATTCTACCAGGACATTCTATGAATTCCCTTGCCCCATTCGGATGCATTGTTATTTAGGTGTGTTTATTGACCTTAGGCCAACATAAGAGGCGTCATCATCAGCGTTCCCGATATCCTTAATCAAATAATTAAATTCAGTTTCAACTTATGTGTTAGCTGGTGGATATCACACGGGAACATTTTAAATGTAAATAAAACACAGATCGAAGAACGACATTGTCAGCTAATCTCTGGCACCAAAAAGTGTGAGAAATGCTGGCCTAGAGGCTAAATCTGAATGGTTACATGGACTACCATATATTATGTGATCAAAGATACAGAAATCCATAAGAGCCTTTAGTAAATAACAGCTATTTGAAATGAGTAACCGTTGGATGGTGGATAGGGAGGAAGGGGCTCTGGGGTATCTGGTTCGTCTTCATCCCCATCATTTGGTGTCCAGGACCCAGGGTCTGAGGATCCTGAGAGAGAGAAGACAAAAGGAGGGTAAAGCTGAAACTAAACTTAAGTGACCACATACAGACAATGTTGTTTTGCCTGATAACTACCATCTTTCTGTAAATTGCCAGATACCAACCAGGGTTACTGAGGGGCTGTGGGATTTCACAGACGTCGTAGATCTTCAAGGGGTTAATGGGGACTTCCTTGGTGCCATCGTAGATTAGGTTGAACTCCCGGCTCTTGTTAAGGGCACAGCGGAGCTGGGCTTTCCACTTGGCAGGGTCAGGCTCATCAATCCCTTCCTGAAACTTCCCTGTCTCCACAGCCCAGGCCTGGTTAAGGGGAGAGATTAACAATACATTCACAGAAGGAAAAAAGGAACAACCCCCCCCTAGTTGAACTCAATGTTGTCACTGTTGATACTGTCACAGTGAGCGCACCTGCCAACACAAAGGCCTGCGTATATTGTTACAGATACGCGCTTTGCTTACCTTAAAAATTGTGTTCTCTTCCTCATGCTGGGGAGTGTGGCGTGTAGCGTGTTTCCAAGGGATCCGGAAGCGCTTGTTCTCCCGGTCAAGCCACACCAGGCCTGGGTAGAGCCCACTGTCCACTTGGGCCACTAGCCAAGGCTTGAGTCGGACACGCCGTGGGGTTACTGCCATGCTTACTATCTGGGAAGAGGGGAAACCACAGAAAGGTTAGATGTCCAAAACACACATGTATTTGTGTATACTCATCTAGACATCACCAAACGCTTCAGGAACAAACAGCAATATAATCAAAGCAGTTTACTAAGAAAACAGTGTGCTCTATATGCATAATGTAGGTCAGAACTCGAGGAATAACATTAAACTGCTATGAAGATTCCAAATACATAACTGTCTAAATACTTCATTACCTTGAGGGGCACATTTTCCAATGTAGGTGTTTCCGGTCTGTTTTTTTAGCATTTGTCGCAAAGATTACAGACATGATATGCCCAGACTAAAAAGCAATTCCTCTGAAACATTTGCAGGACGTTCTTACGGGTCAGTTAAACATTAACATAAATAACGTAATATGGTTCTACATTAATTTTGAGTATTCTTCCTTCTACTAATAAATCCAGTAAAATACGCTACGTGCTAATTCAGATTTTTTGGCAAGGAAACCCCACGCTCACAATTGATGTCAGCAACATACAATACTAAAAAGTTCGTTAGACAAATCCTTAGTAATAAATCCTTAGTGAGGATATCTAACAAACAAAAATCTACGAACGAACGTTACACTTTGTCATTGTTGTAAACAAACAATCTAATGTAGATAACCGCTGCGAAATTTACCTGTAAATGAATGTGACTACTGACCAGGAAGTAGCCTACTTTCTATCCGGGAGAAAGCAGAACCCGAATCTTCAGGTATATAGTATTATCCAAAACAAGTATGTCCGGTAAATGTAACCTATACGGATGATTCTTATCATGGGACAACAATTCTGATAATGTTGCCCACAACACTGCCGACAGTGTAGGCCTCCCCGTCCTCTCCCTTCCCGAAACTCAGGTACAGCTGTGACGTGACTCGTTTCGTTCAGGCACACCTTTCCAGCTGGTGGGGGGAGACAGACTTTCGGTGGAGCATTCTCGTGACCAAGGTGACCAAAAGCCTCACCGGTTTTATATCAGAATGCTGTGGCCGTATGATCTGTAAAATTAAAATGTGTTTTTGCGGTGTAGGCTCATTTGCTAATGTATTGTTTTCAAAAGCAATTTATAATTAGCCTAATTAAGCAGTTTGGAGTGGCAAAGTAGACAAGTCTCCTTTCATAGGCTGTTTAAAATGTGTGTTTTATATTAACGATAACATGCTATTGATCCCATTCTACGTTTTACCGTATACACTTTGTATTGCTGCAGCCACACCCAGAAACTGCCGACGGGTCTTTTCACGAAGTGCCAGTGGGACATGTCTCCACCGCACGAGGCGCCACTGTCAGTTCTTCACGTAAATTAAGTTGCTCAGTTTCATCAGTGCATGTGTGAATGTATTTAGGCCAGTCAGATACGCGCAGTTGTGTGTGTCGTATTTTCTGTTTTGAATTTCCTGACATTCACATGAAAACATTGCATCTGTTCCACGTTTCTTTGTAGGATTATGAATTTAGGGGTTAGAGTTGGTTTAGGATTAAAATGTGATGTTATTTTTACTGAGGTTTTGTTCAAGGTTATAGGGGTTAGGGGATAAAACGTTTTTTGAAAAAAAATGTCATTGTACATGAACTAAATCTCAGCAAGTCAAGTCTTTAGTGATAAAACAAATATTTTCAGTGTTTAACTTTTTACTGTACATTTTAGGTTGTTTTTCTTACAGAAATGTATAAACTGATGCATTACCCGTCAACATTTCTGGGTGACGATTGTGAGGTTAGGTACATCTTCAATGCATTATTATTCCTTGTTTTTTTTCAAAAAGTAATGATTAAAAGTATTGCTTTATTTGTTCAGTGACAGAACATTCTGACATTGGCCAAATAGAGGCTGTCTCTATAAACAACGTATATTAAGCACTTTGGATATTGCTGTTCAATTTACAAACATTCTTGGGACCTCATCTGAGTCAACTACTCCAAGCCAAAATATCACTGATCGTAAATGTGCTGCTGAGCCTAAAAGGAAGTTACCGAGTCTGCCGCCACTCGTTAGAATCTGACCCTTCGGTAATTTGGCGTCGATGATAGCAGTTGCAGTTTTAACTGAAACTAATATTGAAAATCACACACATGTGAACAAAACAATGATATAATGCTGGCTTCGGAAGATCTTCGGGTGAAAAGTATCTGTATTAGGCTACATTTATATCAAATAGCCGATAATCTGGTTAAAAACAAATGCAAACGCCACATGTTGTCATACCAAAATAATAATGTAATTAAATGCTGAATGTAGCGTAAATTCATGCAAACCAAAATACGAAATGTAATGCTGAACAATAAGAAGTGAACAGAACAATAATGAACAGTTCAATTAAACGAAATGTCAAATAAATGCCACAATCTATATTTAGGCTAAATTAGCAGCAAACAAACTCAGTAGAATGAAGATCCAAATAACCACCATATAATGGCCTACCATAATTAGATGCATATAAATCCATCTGTGTTATAGTACAGTATTTGCAACCACAAAGTGCCTTTTAGGAATTCAAATAAGATGGCACATACCCTTGCTGGGCTTACGCGATGTGTTATGTGTTATTCAATATTTTACATTTATGGAGGTGCAGCTGTGAAGAGCTGTTTTAGATACAATGGCCACTATGTATCATTAGCAAGTTGTGAAATGGCACAATTAACATATGCTACGTAATCAAATGATCATTCGCAGTAACCAGTTGATATTTGCTTAACGTTTTTGGACAGAAAACCTTCGGCTGGGATATGATTCTAGGCTAACCTTATGTGCTGGCTCTGGGCTCTGTTCCAACATCATCCGGAATAGTTGGAGGTTGGGGGAGTTGTGGAGCAACTATCCAGACTTCCAATACTAAATGATTTATTTATTTAAGATATTCTTTATTATAGAAATAAATGCAAAGATTGTTTCTCATTATGGTTCATGATTACTTGAGTAAATAGGACTGGTCATGCTTGCTGTATAAAGAATAATGTTGTATATTAATGTTTTTTATTTGACTGATAGTGACTATGCAATTCCTGCTTATGCAATTATACGATAACCCATGGGAGGATCAGTCATTGAAACCCCCCATGCCCTTTGCATCAAACCTGTTCAAACAGCTCTGGAAAAAAATATTCAAAGTATTTATTTGTAGAATATAACAACTGGTCAAAATAACAGAAATAATATGCATTGTTTTCAGACCTCAAATTAAGAAAACAAATTCATATACATTTTTAACAACAAAATACTCATGTTTTAATATGGAAAAGTTCAAAAATAAATATTTGGTGGAATACCCCTGATTTTTAATAACAGCTTTCATGCGTCTCAGCATGCTCTCCACCAGTCACGTTGCTGCACAAAAATTCAAGTAACTCTTTGTTTGGTGGACTGTGGACTGTGACCATCCATCTTCCTCTTCCAGAGGTTTTCAATGGGGTTCAGGTCTGGAGATCTTGCTGGGCATGACAGGGTCTTGATCTGGTGGTCCTCCAGCCATACCTTGATTGACTGGGATGTGTGGCATACAGCATTGTCCTGCTGGAAAAAACATTCTCACAGTTGGGGAACATTGTCAGAGCAGAAGAAAGCAGGTGTTCTTCCAACTTTGTTCTTGGCTTGATTTATGCGTACTTCACAAAGACAAATCTGCTCAATTCCAGCCTGCCTGAAGCATCCCCAGATCATCGCCGATCCTCCACCAAACGTCATAGTGGATGGGAGACACAGTGGGCTGTAGGCATCTCTAGATCTCTATCTGACCATTAGATGACCAGGTTTTGGGCGGAGCCAAAAACTTTACTCGTCAATGAAGATGACCTTACTCCATTCCTCTATGGTCCAATCCTAACGGTCTTTTGCAAACTTCAGCCTGGCTCTTCTTTGCTTTTCATTACTGAAGGGCTTTTTTCTAGCTTCGCATGACTTCAGCTCTGCACCTAGGAGCCCATTTCAAACCGTCCTAGCCATGCACTTCACCCCAGCTGCTGTTTGCCATTGTATTTGTAGGTCACTTGATGTGGTTGTTGAGTGACATTTGTTGAGTGACATTTGAATGAATTGACGGTTATCTCGGTCAGTGGACAGTCGTTTTCGCCCTGTGCCATTCTGTAGCTTTGTTGTCCCCAATGTCTGTTGCTTGACCTTGTTCTTATGAACCGCTGTCTTTGAAATTTTCACGATGGAAGCAACCTGACTCTCACTGTATCCCTGTTTGCCTTGTCTCGACATGTTTGCATGTCTTGTTTTGTAATGCATACTGGTCATACACAAGCAAGTGCATTTAAACTGAATCCAAAAGTTGTGTACGAGCCACTGTCTACTGTACATGTAAAATAACCTGTAAAATGGCATTTAGAATAACCAGTTCAGCCTATTGAACACATTTAAGAAATAACTATTTTGGTTGTATAGTAACTGCTTTTTATTTTGAGTATACTGGGCATTCTTGTAGGGTTTTGGGTTTAAGAGAGATCAATTTTCACAAAGAGATTCCATTTCAATGACTTGTTTTCTTATTCATACAAAAAAGATCCTAACTGCCATGCTGTTCACTCACCTGTCTGAACATAGTTCAATTTAACTGTAGAATATGTCCATACGTCAGTTAGCCAGCCCCCTTTCTGTTGTTAGAAGGGGATTTTGAAGGTCTGCATATCAAACTGTTCCCTGAGGCTTCTCATCTGTGGCAAGAACAGCTCATAACCATTGCTGCTGTCCAGTGCTCAAGGGTGCTGAGATAGTCGCTCAAAATACATGAATAATTCCAACAGAGGGCAGTCTGTCCTGCCTCTCTCTGTTTTTGCAATTCACACTTAAAATAAAATTGGTTGCAGAACTAGAGGTTAATCTCTATATTGCTACTGATGTGTGTGAGGTCCAGACTCTCAGTCAGTGTCTTTTGTAACTTCTCATTATTTTGGATGCCCTCCATGAACTCCTCCAGGGACAATTCATTTGAAATACTGGAAATACTAAAATATGCACACACTAAGCTTGTTGATAACCAGATATACCACTCCTACATTAAGGACACAGAGGAAATGTTTGCATTAATAAAATAATGTGGAACATTTACTTCATATTGGCAGGAGAATTCTTACAATTTTTATTGTCAATTTTGTCAAACATCATGTTGGTAAAGTTTTCTACAGACATCTCAAATTTGACTCCATTGATGGCATGGATGGACTAGCAATATAGCAGGAGAGTACAACTCTCAAATGAACAGTAACTGAAATCAAATTCTCAAATACAACCAGTAGGTGTCAGGTGTTCTGCTTTACATCTCCTTTCATCACAAGACTAAGAGCTGCCACATATTCCATGAAGACAATGGAGCCATCCTGCAGAACATACAATAGCATAGCACTTTTTTTTACGTGAAGGCAAGAATGCTAGCTACAACTCTCTAGTAGACACTTCAGAGAAGATTAAGATTTGTCATTTGTAATACAAATAAAAATGTATTACAATGTGATTTAAAAAAAATAGTAAGGTGGTCAATTATTGGGGACAGTAGCCAATAATAGGAGGTCGTATTTTTGCGACAACACTAACCAACTACTGAAAATATAAATTACCCATTAATTACATGCTAGCTAACATTTGTATGTCACTAATAATAATCAGGAACACGTGCAAAACTGCGTGTTTCACATAATTCATGTTTGTTTGGGTTTGAAGTTAACGTATTGCAACGTATTCTGTTCAGAGCAAGGGATATCCGGTTGGTAAATGTTTATTTTACATTATGATATTTTTTATAAATGTATTCCAAGATGCATGGGCTATGATGACTAAATCTGTTTCTGAAATGATTCAGAATGATTCCGAGAAATCTTGCTAGAAACATAATATACTGTATGTAGATGTTCATGTACAATAAACTATAGTTGACAAAAGTATTTTGGCTACACAGTACAAACGTTTTGTGACTGAGTGGTGTTGGGTGGATGAAGACAAGAGTGGACTTTAATGCATTAATTTAGATAGACACTGATCAAATATGACGTAAATTCTAACACAAACTATGAGACTGGTATACTTTTAAATGACCTCATTTTGATGTTTTGAAGAGTATGCCTAGACCCACTAAAACGAGGGTTAGCCCCCCCTATTTTTTTCTAGTGACGTCCCAAGTTGCGATGCAAGCTTACCAGTGAGGAAACTTTAAATGTATATATAAATTCCTCGGTACAAAACGTCAGTATGTGAACCCATTCAGAGAAAGGTAAAGGTTTTGCAATGTGATGTCCGGGAGCCCCTTGACAGCCTATGAGAACTTTGCATCTGTGACAAGCTGGAAATCCACTTGTCAGTCACGTGACCAATCACTTATTACGAATCATAGATAAGAACTAGAAAATGCTCCCTGCTACTACTTTACGTTCAGAATTTGGAAATGTAGCCTTTAGCAGGGTGAGAACCTATTGTTGATTAAAAATGAATCATTAAAATGACAGGATGTTGTGTATGCTATGTTCCAAGTCTTGGTGTTTTTGTCTTTATTAATATACATTGGGGTATGGGAATTCCTTAAGAAGATTAATTTACACACTTGCACATTGCCCAAATGTCCTCAAGGTGTGGTTCGTTTGTCCAAGTCACCAGAAACTTCAATCATGGACACTAGGGGCAACAATAACCTCTATTACTATCAAGTAGGCTAGCATCATTAATAGGATGTTGTGTGAACCATGATCTATAGCCCTAAAGTTTTCCAGTCAAATCCCATTGCTAGGCAGACATAAACAATAAAATGTAAACCCTTATTTTAAAGGTAAATTGACTAAAAATACATTCTCATGTACAGCAACAACCTGGGAGAAATGAAGGTTAACTGCCCTATAAGGAATGGCAGATTTTTCAGCTTACTGGCACAGGGATTTAAGCTGATAACCTTTCACTTACTATTCAAGTGCTCTAATCACTACTAGGTTACCTAGCGCCCCAAATGCCCCCCAAAAGTGTTTAACCTCAACGTTTATTGACAGATGTCAAATATTGACTAAAGTAAAAATAAGAATACCAGTCATTATCAATAATATTTGCATAACTTATTTAAACTTAGAATTTCAATAGGTTTAAATTTAAATCATTGGTAATTATGTCATTGCCAAGCAGGAGAGTTTGTCCAAACATAGTAGCTTTAGGCTAATGAATGTTTATTGTGGGTAATGCAGCTCCTCCACATGACTGGGTTGCTGGCATGGATGCCAGTGTGTTGGCGGTTCTGGGCCGTCTCCCTGGAGAAGCGATAGCCACAAGTAGGCTTTATCATCGTGTAGAAGGGCATCAGGGAATTTGAGCCCACATTGAACTGTGGGAGGGGCTCGGGGATGCATGGCGAACCACTGAAAGGTTTGGCGGCAGAGCTGGTGTGGGGTACTGGAGGCAGCAGGGCCCTCCCAAGATGTTGTTGCCTCCAGGAGAAAACCAGGAGGTCCATCTGCTTGTCCACAACTTTGTTCCTGCTGGCGTTTACTGGCACTAGTGTTTTAAGTGGGTTCTTTAAGACCTGAGTGGTTCAAAGGCACACCTTAAAAAAGGCTATATATCCTATGGAGGACTAAATCTGACATATTTGGAAACAAATAAATCAATGCAAATATGTACACTACCATTCAAACGTTTGGAGTCACTTAAAAAAGCACCTGTTTTCAAAATAAAAGGAATTTTTGTTCCATTAAAATAAAATAAAATAGATCCGAAATACAGTGTAAACATTGTTAATGATGTAAATGACTATTGTAGCTGGAAACAGCAGATTTTCAATGGAAAATGTACACCGGCGTACATTATCAGCAACCGTAACTCCTGTTTTCCTAGGGCATGTTGTTTGCTAATCCAAGTTTATAATTTTAAAGGCTAACTGGTCATTAGAAACCACTTTTGCAATTCTGGTAGCACAGCTGAATACTGTTGTGCTGTTAAAGAAGCAATAAACGGTCCTTATTCAGACCACGAGTACCTTGAGCATCAGCAATTGTGGACTCGATTACAGGCACAAAATGTCCTGAAACAAAGACCTTTCTTTGTAACTCTTCAGATTCTTCCTCTGAGAAATGAAGGCTATTCCATGTTTGAAATTGCCAAGAAACTGAACATCTTGTATAAAACGGTTTACTACTCCCTTCATAGGACAATGCACACTGGCCCTAAACAGAAAAGAAAGGAATGGGAGGCCCCAGTGCACAACTGAGCAAGAGGACAAATACATCAAAGTGTCTAGTTTGAGAAACAGATGTCTCACAGGTCCTTAATGTCTCACTGGCAGCTTCATTAAATAGTAACCGCAAAACACCAGTGTCAATGTCAACAGTGAAGAGTTGACTCCGGGATACTATCATTCTAGACAGTGTTGCAAAGAAAAGGACATACAGTCCCCTCCAAAAGTATTGGAACGGCAAGGCAAATTAGTTTGTTATTGATGGTCACGGAAGGAATTTGGGTTTAAGATCAAAAACTGAGTATGAGACAAGAGTTCAGAATTTCCTGGTATTGAACAACAAAAACAAAGGAATAGAAAAACATTTATATATTTATACGTATATATTTCAGAATGGCACATCTATTCCTATACAATCTAGTGTTTCAGTAAACCTTGTTTCAGTGTTTGTATTATTGGCCTGACTGTCTCACTCATCTATCATCTTGTGAGTCTACAAAAGTTGAGTTACCTGAGACCTCTTTAAGGCTCCTCCATCTGGTTTCAACTCCATCATTGTGGAAGAATGGGCTGAACGGTGACTGGAATGAGCAGAAATAGTGATGGGAGTATTGTCTTGACCCCCCTCAAACATAGGCTGATTCCTAGTGGCCCTTCCTAGATATAGTAAGGCATTAGAATCAAAAGACCAAAGACTAGATATGTTAGGCCTATTACATCACAATGCAGTGTGGCTGCACTATCATTGGCAGAAGTGTATGCCTTTGAGTATCACAATCCTACAAGAATTAATGACTAGGACTGAACTGTTATTCTATTATGGTTGCAAGGGCTGTTTTTACCCAGTTATCCCAAAATCCTATGCAAAGCATCCTCAGACAACAGCTCTATTCACATTACAGCTACTCAAAAATCAGAATGATCAAAAACTGTTTTTTATACACAATCAAATTAAACACGGAGTAGCCCTCTAATAAGGATGCTTATTTGTGGCACTGTGATTACAATTGGGATCTTGGTGAAATGATTTTTTTGGTGTGGCAAGCCAGTGGATGATGAATGAACTAAGTCATGCAGTCATAGCTATTCAACCAGTGGACAGTGTCATCAGTTTTAGAGAATATAGCTCTGTCAAGTTTGATGATAGAGACTTCCCACCACTGAAGTAACGTGGTGACTCCGGGCCGGGTGCAAAATGTCCGATACACCCCCGATATATACGTGCTCGCTTCCCACATATTGCACAAAACTCAAATTACAGTTGCGCGCCTCAGTTGTTGAGTTTGTGATCATCATGTGCACAAAGGTATGCGCGCATAACCAGATTAGTGACAGATGAAGCACTAGTCAAATTTTCTCTGGTTTTGCAGGTTAAAACTGAGTATACCCCTACGATAATATTTAGTTGCATTTCAGGAGGTTAAAGCCCCTCTAAAATAGGCCTAGCGATGTCCCTGTTTAGAAAACATTGTGATGTTAGACTAAACTGAGTTTTGAAGTCAATAGGAAGGCGTTAGGCAAAAAAACCCCACTTGTTTCGGGGAAAAAAAAGAAGTTTTTACATCAATCCTCTTTTTGTGGTGATAATGTTTGGGTCTAAACGCCCGCTCTCCTTTCGGGCAAAATGCCCCGGGGGTATATTTTACCCCTGAGAATATATTGGCAAAATTTAACAAAATTATAACAAAAACTGTGGTCTGAAATTCTAACAAAACGTTCAGATATAGTCAAATAAAAGTACTTTTTAGTTTAATAGCTAGTTTACTGAGCATATAAAAAAACATCTAACATAGAAAAATGAATGGGCACTGATATTGAATGAATTGCTCAAAATTATTGATTTATTGTTTTTAACTAAACACTTTTGCACAGTTAACAAAACATATTTAAAAATAGTCATCAAAGGTTATTTGAAATTTTAATAAATCTTATACATAGCTTTTTGCCTTTGGTTATTGGAATGTGCAATATCACAGTTAATATTGTTTTGGTGAACTCATTGAATACTGCTATTTGTTTGACTATAGTCTGAGCATATAAAAAAACATCTAACATATAGAAAAATTAATGGGCACTGATATTGAATGAATTGCTCAAAATGATTAATTTATTGTTTTTAACTAAACACGTTTGCACAGTTAACAAAACATATTTAAAAATAGTCATCAAAGGTTTTTTGAAATTGTAATAAATCTTATACATAGCTTTTTGCCTTTGGTTATTGGAATGTGCAATATAACATTTCATATTTTTTTGGTGAACTCATTGAATACCGCTATTTGTTTGACTATAGTCAATATGTTTATATAAAAACCTGACCAAACATTGCTTTTTTAAGTCAGAAAATACTGATTGCCCTCATGGGGGCGTTTTCCCCCGTTACCCTATTTGATTTATAGCGGTTAACATGGAGCTACCTTCAAGATAAAACATGGAATATATCACCGGGAGGAAAGATGTGTCTCCGCCAAAGGATAATAATTTGCAAGTAAGAAAGCCACCTCAACGCAATACAGGTAGGCCATGTGATTGTGCTTACTCAGGATCGCGTGAAAGGGCGGTAATTGGTTTTCATTGGCTGCTGACGACATTGACTGCAGGTGTAAATCACAGTTAAATTCTGTAACTTATGTTTTGAAAATCCATCGCTGGTGGTCATAATAATCACCGTAAAACTTTCGCGCGGGTAAAACGTTTTGGTTTGCATGTGTTCACGATTGCGATCGTGCAGTCGCATACATGGGTTTCTGCATTGTTTTGCCAATGTTGGTGGTTGTGGAGCAAAACATCAAACTTCTGCTAATTTAGTGTACGCGCGAAAAGCTACGTATATCTTGATTTTATAGGATATACAATAATGTAAATACCCTTTTCGAGAAATTGCCATTACTTTTCAACAGTGTTTTAAAGCAATAAAAACACGAATAAAACAAATATAACCGAATTGGCTAACACATTCTTTGATTTTGGGTTAAGTTCAGACTGAAAGTCAGATTCTGGAAGGTCTAGGGTAGGCTAATTGGATACATTGAAATGACTGAATATCTGAGAGACATTTGGTAATGTCTAGATGTAGCCCCAATCATACTGAAGTACAAATCCATGGTTTAGAAACCCTTTCCAAAGGCATTGTACAGACATTTATTAAGGTAAAATACAAATTTTTTTTTTGGCCAGCTATGTAAACCCTAACATTTGAGAGGAAGTAGGCTTGAGAAACTTAACAAAATACAGATGTGCTGACTAACTCTGAACAAAGGACCATAGATAGGACTTGTTGCCTGTTACTGATTGGCCCCACACATCCAGTCCATACATCCTGCTAGGAGTTGCCCATGTGACTGTCATAGGCTTTATGGATAGGGCCATTGACCATAGGTTGGAACATACCATACAAGGGTCTATTTGTAGGATAAACCTTTCTTTATGAGGGTATTTTTCTGTGGAATGGCTGTTAATGACCATTGACCGCCTCCCATGTGTCCTGGTATAAAGATTGTGTTCATTTTGTATTCCTTGGAGAGAGAAAGGAAAGAACTATGGAAGTAAACATCATTGTCTCATGCTGAATAAAGATGGCTCCCCCTGACTTCTGGTTGCATTAATTTTGTTAATGGATATCAAATGGACGGAAACTGACACATTGATTGATCCCGCAAAAGGTGTTCAATAGGTAATATTTCTATTTGTCTTCTAAATCCTCTTAATATGAAAATAAACTAGAAGTAATTCAAAATGATCAGTTTATGTTAATGAGTTTAGGTAATCCGAAAGTTATGTGGACAGGTAACTTGTAACTGATTACATTAAAAAGTAACCTACCAAAAGGTATGTTTTTCAAATGGTCTGTCAATTTACGATGAGATTTCAACGCTGCCCCACTGTAAACAATGAGTTATCTGAAGGCAAACGCCTACACTGGCCAGTGGGGAAAATGGAGCTGGAACTGCACAGGCACCATATCAGCATATTCAAAACATGGTTTGTTGTTTTTGTATATAAACAAACACTGGTATGGCAAACTTTCTCAGCAACACACTTTTGAGATCAGCAGTAATGATCACACTACACTAATGAATAAAGAGAGGTCTACACAGAGAGGTGTAGGAGGAGGAGCAGACGAATCATTACAGATCCCAGCCACCCATGCCATGGACCATTTACCAAGCTGGCGTCAGGCAGAAGGTACAGGAGTATTTTGTCCAAAATTAACAGGCTACGGGACAGTTTCTTTCCTCAGGCCGTAAGGCTGCCCAATTCAGGAACCCCTTTTCCTTTCCATCCATAGTCCCATGCACACCTGTCACTTATATCATGCTCATCTGCCAATCATTTCATGCACACCTGTCACTTTTACATTGCACTACGGTTGTACAGTTGTATCGTTATTATTATTGATGTGTGTTATTATTCATAGTTCGTGTTATCCTATTATTTTTATATTATAATTACTGTTACTTGTTTAACTTTTAATTGCACTGTTGGGAGTAAGAAAACCAAGCATTTCATTGCCATAACTTGATATTGCAAATGACAAATAAACCTTTTGAACTTTGAATATCCTCAAGCTATCTAAATGACCTCTAGCATTAGGGTAACAGGAAACAATTAGGCTTTTAGGTAGGCTATTTGATTGCTTGATTACTGAATTGTGAGTTGTAAATATTCAACCAAGTCTTCACTTTTGAAATACTTAGTATGCATAATACTACCTTTGCAATTACTGTAAAGAAATTGAGCAATATTATAGGTCTGTGGCTGTAAATAAACAAACTGCATTTTCCTATACCTTTACAACAGAAAGAAAAGTCAGCATAAGAGTCACAGTATGTTCAAGGTATTTAGGCTTGCTATGAAAGGCGCAATCTTGAATGAGGAGAGTCTATATAATACAGTCTATAATAATATTGCACTGCTGTCCAAATAATGCAAGATTTATTTTACACAAGTAACAAAAGTACATTGGTGGGCCGCCACTGTTTGAATGTTTAAATGTTTGTAAACTAAATGTATCACTCTAAAAAAGAACATTGTTGCATAGCCAATATAAGTGCAGACAAATGCAAAGGTTTGTTTAGTATAGTTTCTGAGAATTTCATTATGGCTATTTTTGTGTTTCCTTTAGCTGGAGTCTTCAAATGTTTGCCAACAACGTGATGAGGTATTTAAAGAAAAGAACGTCCTCCATTCAAAGACATGATGGAGATTTTATCATTCTTTGGTGCCTCTTGAACAGGGGGCTCTGAATGTCTGTCCAATACCCAACATTAGTAGGTTTCTATTCGAAGGTTGTGGGTCTCCCAGTAGGAAAACAAACCCATGTGCATGAAGAAGAAACATTTAACATTTTTGGCTGGGCCAGGGAATAGTCCAGATCTGAGTAATGTCGATAATCTATGGTGTGAGCTGAAAACTGTTGTTGGAGGTCATCCCACAAACCTTTGCAGCTGAAGAGTGAGTCAAAATGACAATAAAAAGGTGCAGCAAACCCATGTTTGGCAACAAAAATCTATTCGCAGTTACCTGTTCAACCAACTAATAGACACTCAATTTGTCATTTGTCTTTATTACAAAATAAAAATATCATACTTTTAGTGTGTTCTGCGATCCAATAACATGGTGTGGAGAACAAACATTAATTTTAATTGCAACTTATGTGATTAAAGAATTTTTGAATACTTTGAGAAATGTGCAAGGGTGTCAATACATTTGGCAGATGCTGTTTTGTACTTGTTCTTTTGGCTTGAATTTATAGCCTAACACCAATCAAGCAACACTTAGGGAATAAATAATAATAGTATTTTCCTTTTGATCTATTTTGCTGCTACAGTAGTCAAACTATGAACATACACTTAACTGGTTATCATGGCAATATGTTCTTCTTACTAATCTTTTATGATAATTATCATTATACGCAAAACTAACAAGCACATTACCACTCACTGGGAGATACATTAAGGGAAGTGAGAGAAGGTGGGTTGGTATAATATTGGAATGTTGCTGTCATTTCTGGAGTCTGGGTGTGTTGGGGGAAGTTCTGTTCGTAGTCTGCCTAACCTGTCGGTTTACAAAAGAGGGAGGCACGGGGCAATGGGAAGGAGGCGGTGGCCATTTTCTCTACATTGACGTTTTCACGGAATCAGTGCGGATTCAGTTATACACCTGTCGTTAAGACGAATGACTTAATTACTACGTTTTTGACGACTGTCTGTGGAAGCTCATGCTTAATATGTTTTATTAATTATTCTGTATAACAGGCCTACCAATAGGACAAAATAATGAAAAAGGGAACTTTGAATAATTTTTTGGGTCGAAAGAACCAATCTCTCTTTGACACTAATATTAAAATCAAGGAGATGGGTAAGTTTTTCTTGTCATGTACAAATTCTAAAAACATTCAAATGTTTATCTTTTACCAATCGTAATGCACCTTCTGGTGCTATAAGAAGAATAACCTCTGTGTAATTGTTACAATCTCTGTTTTAATTCCATTGCATTTTGTATTGTTATTTTCACTGTTAAGCACATTGAATTGCTTCTATGTATGAATTGTGCTATATAAAAAACTTACTTGCTTGCTAATATATCATTCGATCGACATTATTCTTACGGCTTTCACGACCTCTGCACTTTTTACCTTGAAACCTAAAGGGTCACATTCTTAAAAAAAAAAGCTTGTTGGTTCAAGGAATACAAAATGTTTACACAACGCTAGAGTCACGCAAGTATCGTCAAAAGTAGGTTGGTGTAGGGTTTGGTTTCCTAAACAGTGGTAAACTGAATCTTACCTTACTCAAAGTTCATGACGTTACAGGTGGAATTTTGAGAGCGTGACCAAACAAAACGTGTTTTAACGAAACGTTAGATTTTCTGCAGCACTAAATAAAATCTAACAGTTAATTAGCTTTTGTTGTATAATGTGTGGAGATCAAATGAATTACACACCATTATTATTATTACAACAAAGTAGGCTACACGTCACTTCAAAGCCTTGTGTGACGTGGTGAGTGCATATATTTTCCAGAGGATTGCTTAATCCATGCCTTGGGAAGTATCAATAAACACATATGAGAACAAAACAATAAAAAAACGTTGCTGAACTCTTCAGTAAGGTTTTGATAATGTCATTATTTGCATACATAATGCAGGTGCTCGATATAAATGCTTGCTATATGCCTGATGAAAAATCTCCGGGGGAGTTAAAACACTGCTCTTTTGTGGCTGTTTTGAATGGCTGGTTTTGATCAGTCTTATCCATATCAGATATATTGCTGGTTAGCCTCTATCTTCTTTCAATTAGTCTTAGGTGAGTGCTATGTCAGTTCTATGTCAGAGCATGACCTGACTCTGACTGCAGTCTCGCAATGACATTTTTCCCATTAGTTAGTTATTTTACTGTGGCATTCCTCACATTGGAATGGTTGACTGAGCAGTAAAGAAGTACACCCACCCTAGTTTTACAACACAACTCTTTTTACCTCTGTGTTTTAGGTAGGTTTTTAATTCATCTAATAATGTCAAAGCCTGTTAGGAACATGATAGGCAGACCATCTCAGAAGTTTCTGTGAAATATTGATCATGTGGTGAGTGGTCTGAAGTCCAGATAAAGTATACATCCATCCTTTCGTATACATCCATTTTATATGCCTCAATCCCAAATGCATGAAGTTGGACCTTGTTAAATGTACATTGGTGCCTGTCTGTCTGTGCTGATTGCCCTTGATATGACCAGCTCTTGACTTGGGATAAAATAATTGCAGGAACTGACAAATTGCACATTAGACTATGTTCATCAAAATGTATGTCTTAATAAGGCTCGTTCCATTAAAGTAGCCTATCCCAGACATCATAGGTGTCTCTTTTGCCTAAAAAAGGTACCCAGAACGCTGTTCCTGACCGTTCCAGCCCAAGTCAGGCACTGGATATCTCATATCACTATATCTCGCCTCTGCTAAAGGACCATGAATTAACAGGAGAACCATGTTAATGAACAGCAAACATTTATGACAAGGAACCCAACACGCTGTTGACCCAGACAATTGTTACATTTGTGAAGCATTTATAACCCTTATTAAATAAATTGGGTTTTAGCTCTAGAATACACAGTTTTGAAAAACAAGAGAAATACTCAATACAGAATACACTAGCAAAATGCCTTAACGTCCTTTATGTACATAGGTACTTAATACAATTTTTGCTGTTAAATAATATGTTTTTGGTGTACTGTAGACTTAATCAAGGAGTTTTTTTCTTTCTTTAGACAATGTTGAGCTGGTGTTGGACTCATCAGCCATTCCTGAATCAGGCACAGCCAAAGTTAAATCCAGACCCACAGTCAAGCACTTTATGGTAGGTTAAAAAATTCTGCATAATGTTTTAAAAGCTAACAAATCTAAACTTGTATATTGCTCCATAAAATATATGATGCAGAGGACTGGACAGTACCAGCCATTTGGAATTCCTAGAATCGTTGATCTCGGTGAGACCTCAGAATCAGAACCAACCATAAATCTGAAAGCATTTCTAACTGTCAGTTTTCACTTGCACATGTTATTCACACGTGTAAAGAGGGAGTAACCTGGCTAGGTTGATTTGCAGGTAGGCTCTCCTTGTAACAAGGTTGCATGCTATGTTGATCCAGTCCTATCCTCAGTCAAGTCCTAATGCAGACATAACTATAAGAATATCCAGTTTGGGTTATCTACATTTTGACATTATTTGTCATTGACTTAAGATGGGTCTCAAGTATATGATCAAGACACCATTGGTATCAGCTTTTTATTTTGTTTAATTTATTACATAGTTTTATTGTTGTAGGCTGAATAGGTGTGTCCAATATATGACATCTTTTTTTGGCATGTGTTAGATGTGGCGCACCCAGTAGAATAGAGGTTGGACGGCCCTGACAGAATTTTCTGACTTTCACCAGTGACTCATGGAAAGGAAAAAGGAAAATAATACGTTCATAAGGATCTAAAGTGTCTCTTTAATGCTGCACCCTTTGTTTCTTGTGAAATATTCATGCCTTTGCTGTGAGATGACTGTTTCTCTGTGCAGTCAACAGTCATAAGGCATATGTTGTTTTTATTTGATACAATAAACATATATTGTAACTGAGGAAAACACTACACCAGTCAGTCCAGTAACAGTAACTGAATAATGTCATAGCCGGCACGGTGAAGGGGTTGTAGCCCCATTGAGCAAAGGCAATTTACCCTAATAACTTTTGTAAACTGCTCAAGACCCTGGCATAAAAATATATTTTACAATTTCCATGAAACATAATATTTCTACAGCTGAATGCAAGTTATTTGTGGGTCTATTGTTTGTATTCAATCGGTATTCCATGTACCACGTGAAAGATCATTACTTGTGGTTGTGATCAGAACAATCAAATCAAAGGCAAAAACATTATTTTAATTTCTAGTTGCACGGGTGAGCATGACTTAGTATTGTTTTGTTATATTGGAGGTCTTTAGGCCCAGCAATGGGCCTTTTGGGGTATATTTGGGTATATTTGTCCTTTGGAGTAACTCAGGTTTGGAAGGGCAGATCTCTGTTCTGTCTGCAGGACTGTTATGTCAACACACTCGTGTTTATTGATAGTGGCATTTGGGCTGGGATGACAATGGCTAGTCACACAGGCTGATCATTTTTTCTCAAAAGGCAAGTCATAACCTCTTAACATATGCTCACATGAATAGATGGGAGTTTTCCATTTGCCTTGCCCACACCACATTTGCCCAGCCTGAAAAAAGCAGAAAACTGGGCAAGGACGGTTCAGCTGTTGTTAAGCACGTTTAGATACAGTTCACCAACAGATTATATATCTGAGTCATTTCAATAAGTGTGGTGCTCAGTGGCATTTGGAAGTTATCAGAGCACCTCTAGCCTCAGTCTACACAAGGCTTGTACATGAATACAGGCTGTGGTTAGTCCTAGAATCATATTCTTTTTAATGAAAAGCCCTTTTAAATGTCCCTGGACTGCTTCTGTCTTTAGTATTTAACGACACTTTTGTGCACGGATGTACATGTAGTCTAAGATTTTTTAAATACCTTTTCTCCACAATTAAGTTGTCAGTGGACTGTGGAGCAGTTGCCTACTCACATCACACTGTCCATTAGTCCTCCAAATTAATAGCGTGACATTACAGAATCAGATATTATCTTAACTTACAGTACATGAATCCTGCAACTTGATGCCAAAACATCTGCATTAAAAAGTTACAGTGTTTGATGGCGCTTTGACAAACGACTGCAATGCAGACTTTGCTAGGTCATACCCAACATCCTGTTCGACCAAAATAATTACATTTGGTAGATATGTATATACCCTTTGTACATATTCAAGCTATTTTCATGCATTTTAGGATTTCTTTGTCAGGAAAGGCTTGGTGTGGCATATCATTCTGTCATGGATTTAAGCATTGTTAAATAATTTGCTACGCATGTTGGAAATAGGGTGGAAACTCAGCATATTCAGAAACATTAATATCGACCACATGATGGTACTATAATAGGCACATACTATAACTACTGGTCAATTTTACTCATGTGATGAAGTTAACTTGACTCATGTGAGTCAGGTTAACCAATGTGATCTCCCACACCATTTGTTAAATTTTTGACTAGAGCTTGGTTAATGTTGTATGGTAACATATGAAATATGTTTGTTTGTGTTGATCATAGAAACCTTTTTCAATGTCACAATTTTTTTACAATATCCTAATATTTCTGCAATGAGAATCTTAAACAAAAATAAAAAAGAAATCTAAATATCAAAAAGGTGAGATCAGAATTCATCACTGTCAGTAGTGAACATGAAATTGTAAATGATCCATCTCATGATTATTATATTATTAAATCATTATTATACAACATGTGGTCGATATGTATATGTTAGTTTATGACAAATCTGAAATTAAGGGAAATTACAACTAACACAATCCTTCCAAATAGGAGATCTGTGAGGGGCAGCTACACCAGGCCATCTGAGTAGGACTTAGGGATAAGGGTCTTGCTCAATAACAGAACAACATACAGCTATTTTTCAACAGACCAGGAAACAATTGTAACAACCATTCAGCTAATAGTCAAATGCTGTAACATCTGATGATTTCTGTCCTCATTTTCCACAGTCCTCATCTGACATTGTGCAAGGGTTTGCTGTCCCAACACCCAAGGTTCCGGTCCTTCCCCCTGTCAATAGACCAAAAATCAACATGGCCGGTGAGTCTCTCCCAAAAGTCCCAAAACCTCAAATCCAACCATTTACAAGCATATTTGCAAATGTACTTTTACAATACTTTGATAGTAATTGAAATCAATAAAATACATTATTTGTCTCTGACCATTGTTCTATCACTCTTCACTTCATAGTAAATGGGGATCGGTTGTCCAATGGATCAGCAATATCTGTACCTGATATGGTGGAAGGGGAGATATTTATTCCCCCTCCCCCTTCAACGGCACCACCACCTCCTCCCTCAATGTTCATCCCTCCCCCTCCAGATTTCTTGAGTGACCTGAACTCTTTTCAGCACCCCCCAATGCCCCCTCCAAAACCCCCATCAAAACAACAGTCCATGGCTCATCCTGAAGACAACAAAGATGTTATCACTTCCCCGAAAACTCCATACATGCCACCCCCAAAGCTTCCGTCTACCACATCCATTGCTTCTAGTTATTCTTTGCCAAATGATACATCAGCAACAACCACTGTCTCAGACTTTACAGAACCACCGAAGTTCGCCCCACCACTGCCCCCTTCAAACATGAGGCAAGCTGCTCTGAAAGCCCTAAAGAACCCACCTCCTAAGCCAGTGAGACTGTCCTCCATCCCCAGCCTAGATGAACCCTCCCAGGGTCCAGCACCAACTACATCTGTAAAAAACCTTACACCTTCTAGCTTCAACCCTCAGAACACAGCTAAAATCTACAGTGTTCCCAAAACTGGCATCCCAGGTAAACTGGTGAACCATGAAAATAAGCCCAAGCAGATCCTACTTCTGCATGACCCTGGGTTTACTGACCCTGGCCCTGTGCAAGTCAATGAGTATGTCCCCTCCGTGGCACCGCCATCTAAGCCAGCACGGAAAAATAGCTTTGGCCTGCAGCTAGACTTGAAGAAGGAAAACTTGCAAGCCACTCCATCAGACCAGGCCGCTCCATCCAAGACTTGTGAAGAAATGAAAGTTGAGCCTTTACCTTTATCCACAGAGCAGGGTACCAACAAACTTTCTAGCCCCCCCTCTGAGGAGTTACCCAAGCTTCAGAAGGTGGTTACTGCCCCTGTAACCACAGAAACTAGCCAGATCAAGCAAGAAGTGTCAGCTGGCCAGAGTCACAACTTCAGCCCTATGCTGGGCCGTAAACTACGCAACCTAAGGACCAGTGATGCACCTGGTCCAAGGGAGGGGCCTGCTGCATCCCCATTGGCTCTTCTGATGGCAGCTAAAGAACGAGAGAAGCACAGGTCCACCCTGTCCCAGGAAAACAGTACGAAGAGTAATGAGCCAACGGCGAGCATCCAGCACAGTGAATCCAATCCAAATTCTTTCACTGTCATCCCTGGATCTACCTCACTCACTTCCGTGACCTCTCAATACCAAACTCCATCAAAACCTACCGTTGTGTCAGTGATGAGTCACGGGGTGGTACCCACCTCAACATCCTCATCCTCCAGTTGTCTAGCTATGGATAAGCAGAGTGGACCACAGAGGATTCTTTCACCCTCTAGCCTTGTCAAGGAAGAAGGTAAAAAGGAGGAACAATGCATGCCATTACTTCCTCCCCCTCCTGAATTCGATGACCATGATAATGTTATGGACTCTCCCCCTAGCTCTCCTCCACCCGATCCCCCCCTAAAGAAGATCCTGCCCCCAACTCCCAGCCCTGTCCTTCGAGTCGTGCCGCCCACTTCCAGCCCTGTCCTTCCAGTCTTGCCGCCAACTCCCAGCCCTGTCCTTCCAGTCTTGCCCCCAACTCCCAGCCCTGTTCTTCCAGTTCTGTCCGCAACACCCAGCCCTGCAGTTCCTGTCAAAACTAACACCCCTCCTCCTGTCCCTCTGACTGTAAAGCCCAAACCTCCAAGCCCACCCAAAGTGCCGCCTCCTGTTATTGACATCAAAACAAAGATGCCTGTTGAAACCAAACCCAAGCCTCCACCTCCCCAGGCACCCTCCTCCCTTTCAGCCAGTCAGGCCACTCTCCTCAGCATCCTGCAGAAGAAGATGTTGGAGATGGACAACAAAATGGACAACAAAATGCTTGTCATGAAAGAAACAGAGTCTGATGACTGGGGGTCTCCCTTGTCTGATGAGGAGACCAAGGTCACTGCTGGCTCTAGAGTCACCCAGAAGACACCTTTTATCAAGAGTACCACCCCGTTAGCTAAAACACAAGGCCTAGACATGAAGGAATTGGAGAGTAAAATGGCCATTAAAGCTCAGGGTGTGTCAGCGCAATCAAAAGTTCGCACCAGGTAGGCCTTGCGTTCTCTTCTATATATTTGTTCTTCAAATGTACATAAGGGGGTGGAAAGGAAATATTGGGTTGGGGGCTCTAGGTCGTGGTGTTTTCTTTTAGTTTTTTTTCCATGTTTTCTGAATACATAGTTTGTGAACCTTAGGCTGTTGTGCTTAGTTTTTCTAGTATAGTCCCTAATTGCATTTTTTATTTTGTATGTTAATCAGATGTAATAAGACAGGTTGTCATTGAAAAAGATAATTTGTTATTTATTGACTTGCTTGAATAACAGTTCAATAAAATTAACATAGTTTTATACAATATTTATTTCCTTTAACTAGCAATGGGCCACAGTCAAAGCAAGCATCTGGGATTACTTTCACGGTACGACCTGGAACCAAACAACCCATCACTGTGGTCAGCAAAGGGGATTCATCATGAGTAGCCATGCCCAAATTATCCAACAAAAACTGTACATACAGCCACCGTCAAAGGCAAGGACAGTGGAAAGAGAGAGCACCAATTCTGATGCTAAAAAGGTATATAACCATTGAACATGGAGAACTGATATCTGACCAAGGCTCAAAGCAGATGGTGAAGAAAGGCCGTTTTTAAACTACGAGCTGTAAGTTCCCAGCCTTAACATAAAACGAATAATTACGTTTTTATACATTGTTACCATAAAAACTTACTAAAAGGATTTGTACAGATCATTTTTGGTTATGTTGTTTTATTTACCACATTAGCTGTATATACATTTTTACAGAAAAAGGGAAATTGAAATGTAGCAGACTACAGTATATATAGTACATTCATGCTGTAAATGATTTACTGTACTCATAGCAAAGGTTCCACAACAATGTAAACTAGGTCTGTTATCAGATTGTTTGATCATCTCCTTTAGTCAGCTAAGCAAGATATGTCCTAGAAAAAAGAAGACTGAAAAGAAGCAAAACAAATATGCCTCATGACATAACAAAATAATTAAATATTTTGAATATATTTAGTCTAAAACTGACATTTATTTTTGCCTAAGGCTAGCTATTGGGTCTGATTGTGTTTATATTTATTAAGCAGACCCACTACTGTAAAATAAAAATATTGGGGAAACAAATGTGTAGGTCATTACTAAATCTGGTCAATTATAAAACATATATGTATTTCATCTTTTTAAAATCATGATAAACCAAGAAAACATTCAAAGGTTTGTCAATACTGTTGGAGAGTAGTGTATATCTACTGACTGGAGTTAACATGCCCATCTGATTTTGGTAAAGCTGTCATGTTGTAGGTAATTTAAAAAATGATGCTTAACCTGTATTGCCTTTAATGTGGTTGTGTTTCATTTCTCCTTTCAACATAGAATTATGCTAAATACCCCAGGACAAAGGCCCCTCCTTTGTTTTGTTATTTTACCTGTGATAAATCAAATAATTTAATAAAGTAATATTGAAAGTCATAAATATGTTTCCAATAAATGCACACTGAATTCCTGATGAGTCAATCTGAACAGAATTCTCCTAGCTCTTTTCAAGCACATCTCACAAACACATATAAAGTGAGCTGTATGGAAGGGAACGCTGATTTCTGCCTCAGCACCAACAGGAAACAGTCAGCCAGGGGGATGTCTAGCTCTGGATCACCACTTTTGAAGACATTTTAAAAAATGTAATTGGAATTCTCTGTACTACTGCATTTATTGGTTTCTGTTCCCTGTTATAAGCAGTGTTGGGGAACGTAACTAGTTACAGTTTGCATAAAGTAACTAGTTATGTTACTTGTTGTATTGAGTTACTTTACTTTAAAATAAGTATTTTGTTTCTATATTCATTTGTTCGTCATTTATGCCCAAAAGGAACAGATTAATGGGATTGTTGTATAGGTTTGTAGTCAGGTATTGCTTAGTCAGTGTCACTCAACAGCATATAACATTAGCTGTTATACAGCAAGACCAATTCTATTATCTCAAGTAATCATAACATAATTCCAAATAATACTTGCATTTAGTTCTTTAAGAATCTCTTAAATCCATACCTTATTTTGTATTGCAAGTGCCTCCACCTTTTCAGGCCAGGCTTATTATACAGCTAATATGTGCAGATTCAAGGAACAAAAATAACAGCTGTGGCATTGTATGCTGATAAACATACCTTCTCAAAAATAAAACAACAATTCAAAATCTATTTGCAATAATGTGCATAATCTATTAATATTTCATGACTTTATTCAGGTGAATAATTATTACATCTGTTTTTGAATTTATTTGGAAACAGAACACGTATTTAGATGTTAAGTTACTATAAACTTTAGTTGAAAAATAAAAAAATGTATGAATAGATCAGGGGCAATTTTTTTATGAATGTATTTTTTGGTCAATTTTGACATTCTGACACAACACCCCAGCAAAGAGGACCAAATGATGACAATGCTAATAGCTCTGATTGGAGAAACAAGGAGGGTTCTGGAAACCAGGAGTATGCTGTGGTGAGACCACCTCCAAGCTCTTCTCAGCCCCTAATACAACTGTCATGGTACAGCTGAGTGTAGCCTATACAGGACTGGCTTGTGGCCCAAGGAACTGCCTTTTCCTCTCTGCAGGGATGAGGTGATGAACAAGTCACTGGAATGTCAGGGATGAGGTGGTGTACAAGTCACTCGAATGTCAGGGATGAGGTGGTGTACAAGTCACTAGAATGTCAGGGATGAGGTGGTGTACAAGTCACTGAAATATCAGGGATGAGGTGGTGTACAAGTCACTGGAATATCAGGGATGAGGTTGTGTACAAGTCACTGGAATATCAGGGATGTGTTCAAGTCACTGGAATATCAGGGATGCGGTGTTCAAGTTACTGGAATGTCATAGCGGGATTCATTTGGTGGAAGCAACAGGGTGGCATCTATTAACTGGTCACAAACTACAGGTAACATGAGGGCAGGAGATTGCCTAGCAGCCAAAAATGGTGAACAACATGCAAAGGTCTATGTTGACTTATAATCTGTTTATACCCACTTTAGACAGTCAATCTTACCCTTGTTAATACAGCATTGCAGTACTTCAACATATGGCAAATCAATACTTAACCATTCTGTCACATACATTGTTGAAATTGAATGAGAACTATGAGTGTTTGAGAACAAACTTTGAAATTGTTTATGCATGGTTTTATTAAAACACATACATTAGTAGATCGGTAATCATTTCAGAACAAACTACAGCCTGTTCCAAACAAACTAATGCTTCGGGGGGGGTTGGTGTAAAAGCAGGTTGTAGTAGGACTAAAAGTAATGTCTTTGGAAAACAAAATGAACTCATGAATTATACAATATCCCAACAAGCTTTATTGAAGGATGAAAAATGAATCATTGTCAGTTTCAAGTTGCACAGCTCAGACTTCCAAAAAGCACCACTTGACAGGTCCTATACATACAATCCAAACCTTGTTCAAAAACATTAGGACGGTGCTTAGTGTCTGCCACTCACTACAGAGATGACAATACTTGAACAAAAAGTGCCATGGAAGGGGAGAGAAAATGGAATAACCTTATACTGGTGAGTAACGCTCTGCAGAAAATATGAAAGGCATTTTCAAATGGACTGAAATTGCCATTGCATTGACGGCGTAGTAACAAGTTGAACCAGGTTATTCTAGTTCACAATGTTATTTCAGAATACTCAGATAAACTACAGTCTAACCGACTGGTTAATCCAATCCACCCACAATCTTGTTTTCTAACGAGCCAGTGACTGTCACATTTCTCAGAGACTAGCTCTCATGCCAAGTGATACAGCACAAGGGCTATGTGGGGTTAGACTGTAGACCAACTGGATTCATTAAAGATTCCCATTACATCAAATGGCTTATTTAAGACTAGGGTTGGGAAAACTATTGTAATATTGCCCTGGGTGTTAACATCTTTACCCTCACACGGGAATCAATTCAATTCCAGCTCACCTCCCACAAACCCCATAAACTCCCTCTCCCCATTGATGTGGTTGGTCTACAGAGATGGAATGGAGTCTACAGTGGCGTGTTCCTGTCCCACATTGTGATGGAGGACCTGGTGGTCCCAGCCCACAGTGGTCAAGGTGTCAAGACCGGTAGGGGCCCAGCAGAGACCTCGAACAAAGTCCTTGTGCCTCCTGTCTCGGAACCTGGAGTAGAATCACAGCCAAATGGAAATGGTTTAAGTAACGACCCAAATTTTAGTTAACCAGACAAAATGATGTACTAGAGAGATTGCAAACACCACATATATATTACCACTTACATTTCTTTAAGATCCGAGTTCATCACAGCAACAGAGCAGTCATCACTGATGGAGGCCAGCAAGGGGACACTAATTGAGGAGTTAGAGATCTGTGTGTTAGCCTAGTCCAGCAACACACTGACTGGTGTAAAACCGATCTGTGTGTTAGCCTAGTCCAGCAACACACTGACTGGTGTAAAACCGATCTGTGTGTTAGCCTAGTCCAGCAACACACTGACTGGTGTAAAACCGATCTGTGTGTTAGCCTAGTCCAGCAACACACTGACTGGTGTAAAACCGATCTGT
>JACXGJ010004683.1:9450-19925 GCA_016801105.1 Esox niger
GAGGGGGGGGGGGGGGGGGGGAGGGGGGGGGGGGGGGGGGGGGGGGGGGGGGGGGGGGGGGGGGGGGGGGGGGGGGGGGGGGTGCTTTGTGCAAGTGTATGGGAGGAAAGGGAGGGCCAGACATAATTTGACATTTCCTTAATTTAGCAGATGCTCTTATCCAGAGCACATTACAGTAGTGACTTCATAAATGTGAAATCTGTTTTTGTATTAACCACCAGCAGCAATCTCTAGTGTTTTGAGAGCATCATGGGAATTCAGACAATAGTACAAGGGTAACTTCCAGTGCCGTTTGGAAAATAGTTAGGTTATTTGATGAATTTAAAGATTTTAATTGATAAGGGATCTAGCGGACAGCCTGCTCACCACTCCATTTCCACCCTGACACGAAAATGAATCCCTGCACTAATTCATTGTCCTGCTCAAATGACAGAAACACAACTAAGATAGGTCTCTTGTACACACACACACACACACACACACACACACACCTAGACAGTTCAGCAAGAATACACACATCGGCCTTGAACACATAAAAAAGACACACAAACACACAATGGAAAATAACAACCAATGGGTGTTGATTACACGCGCCTGAACCAAAGCATCGTTATAAATATGTCAGCCATTGCATAATAACATTACCTGTTTGTGTCTCCGTGGAGAGTAGAATGCAGACACTGGTCCTGGACGTTGGACAATAAGAACGGTCAATACCGACCCAGCCGACCAGGTGTCACCCACATTCTGCTGGTGCCATGGTCCATTAATTAATGGCATAAACCAATTTACTAATGTTGTAAAAACCTCCTCCTATTAATGACATGAACCTATCGATTAACTAATTTAAAAAATATATTGTAATATTCATGTTAATATTCATGTTCCAAACATACTGATTTCTTAATGCTATAAACTCATCGTGCTTCTGATGTTATAAAATGATTGTTCTATCGATGTCAGGTTTGGACTCATCATTACCCAGCCATATGCACGATCATGGATCTAACAGAAAACAAGACGAGATCAATGCAGCAGGACATACACATGTTTAGACAATAACCCAAGACAACAAGTCAACAACAGGACATGACAGAACGACAATGAACAGGCTTATCTCAGAAAGCGCATACAGGGTTCCGTAGATGTCTTCGTGACTGTTTATATGTGGCAGTCTCCTTTGTCCTCAGCAAGTCAAATGTATGCTTGATCGAGTTGAGATCAGGCGATTGACTCGGCCATTGCAGAACATTACACTTCTTTGACTTAAAAACTCCTGGGTTGTTTTTGCAGTATGTTTTGGGTCATTGTCCATTTGTAAAGTGAAGCGCTGTCCAAAGAATTTTACACAATTTGTCTGAATCTGAGCAGACAATACATTTCTATATATTTCAGAAATAATCTGGCTGCTACTGTCTTCTGTCACATCATCAATAAACACTAGTGACCCAGGGACTTTGGAAGCCATGCATGCCCATGCCATCACACTGCCTCCACCATGTTTTACAGATGATGTGGTCATGAGCCATTCCAAGTCTTCTTCATACTATTTTTTTTCCATCATTCTGGTATAGGTTGATCTTAGTTTGCCTATCCAAAGAATGCTGTTCCAGAACTGGGATGGCTTTTTAAATGTTTTCTGGAAAAATCTAATTTGGCCTTTCTATTCCTGAGGCTTATGAATGGTTTGCACCTTGTGGTGAACCCTCTGTATTTGCTCTCGTGAAGTATTTTCTTTATGGTTGACTTGGATAATGATATGCCTACCTCCTGGAGAGTGTTCTTCACGTGGCTCTTGTCTTCCATGAACGTCCAGGCCTTTTTGTGTTGCAAAGCTCACCAGTGGGTTGTTTCTTTCTCAGAATGTACCGAATTGTTGGCCACTCCTAAAGTTCCTGCAATCTCTCTGATGGATTGTTTTTTGTGGCCTAAGGATGGTCTGGATGCGAATACCCTCAAATTCAAGTAGACGATTTCAGCTGCCACTCTGCTGACCCCCCCCCACCCTGTCTGTCCCTGTCCTTGTCCATCTGGTCATGCCTCCGATCTGGACAAGGAATAAATAGACTCCGGATTCAGCCCACATGCATCGATTAACTATTATAATTGGACTCTTAATATGTTCACCCGGCACAGCCAGAAGAGGACTGGTCACCCCTCAGAGCCTGGTTCCTCTCTAGGTTTCTTCCTAGATTTCGGCCTTCTTAGGGAGTTTTTCCTAGCAACTTAAGCCCAACAGTACTGTTGTCTGCTACCTGGGGTTTAAGGCCGGGTGTTTTGTGAAAGCACTTTGTGACAACTGCTGATGTAAAAAGGGCTTTATAGAATAAATTTGATTGAAATTTGATTGATATATTTTGGTAAACAACCAAAATAACAAAACGTGTGTCAGTGACCAATTAATTCCGAACCTAACTATACATCTCAATTTTGTCAAATACTGTAGTTGTGCAAAACCCAAACATAAGCCAGCATCCGCCAATGTAACTGATATTCACGCACAAGCTAGCATCACACCAATGTAGCTGATATTCACACACAAGCTAGCATCACACCAATGTAGCTGATATTCACACACAAGCTAGCATCACACCAATGTAGCTGATATTCACACACAAGCTAGCATCACACCAATGTAGCTGATATTCATTCATTTTTATCAATACTGCTCAACCAAGTAGTTTTGATAAAGTACAAAACCCTTTTGCAACCCATTGACCAATCCCATGGCCTATATCAACCTTACAGTCGTGGCACTTCTTTTGCGAAAGGCTTGTGGTTTGTTAACCGACACCTGGCATCAATTGCAGGTTCTTAAACCGGCTTTCCACTGTACAGACAAGAACCATATATTCAGCAGTAGAGAGAGTCAATAAATCTGTTATCTATAGTTGTTTGTCAGTCACCAGTAGTTTGTGGACCATGACGGCTCAAGGCACAGGCTTTTCGTATTGACTACTGACTGTGAGACTCTTATAGCCTGTATTTCACACTTTGGCCCTTCTACTGCATGATTGCGCATCTGGGTCTGGAAGAGGTTTTTTGCACTGCCACCTTTCACACCAATGACAGTTATGCATGGAGCTTGTTCAACATTTAATCTGTCAATGCCAAACAACCTCCATATTGCAGAGAAAACCTTGGTACTTGTTCTGGAGATTATTTAATCTTTTCAAGCCTTTCATTGTTATCCATTACGAGATTGACCGTCGCTTCAGGCTTCTTCGTGGGTATCATAGATGGTAAAGGTTGGTCCGGATTGTGAATGTAGGACATTTGGCACATTGCACAAAATAAATAATATGAATTAATTTAAGGGAACTCGATTAGTCAACCAGACCCAGTTCAATCCAACTGTGATGCAGTCTACTGAAAGGAATAGTGAACCAAATGTGTGAAGAAAGACAAACAGACACAGAAAAACCCAATCTCTTGTACACAAACAAACACATACACACACACACAGACAAACACACGCACACACATTCACATAAACAAGTTTTGAGTAACAAAAGAATTTGAGATAAGTTCTGGACAAGAAGTTAACAGTGTGAGAGAAAATGAGCTTTTGTGTGTCTGTGGTCTGTGTGTTTACTCAAATTGCTATCAAAATAAGGACCGGTATGATTTTTAGATTATTTAGGTGTGGACATTTTGGCTGTTCTGTTTAGGTTTCGAGTAGGGTTAGTTTAGCCGTATAAGCTAAGTCATTGAGGATAGGATAGGAGACAGTATCTCAAAAATCAAAACACTGTTTGAGTTTACACTGGCACAAGTTTTTAGGGTACTACATTTCCGGTCCTCACAAAAGCAATTCTGTGTATGGTGTGTGTGTACCACCATGCATGTGTGTGTGCGTGCGTGTGTGTGTGTGTGTGTGTGTGTGTGTGTGTGTGTGTGTGTGTCCAGTTTTGTATGATTAGAGAGATAGGGATTTTAATGATGCTTTACACAGTGCGTAGCGAGGGAAAAATACAATTATCCTTGTAAACAAAGGCTAGGTCCTAAATTACACCCTGCTCCATTCATCAAGGGCCCCCGGTCAACAGTAGTGTCCTGTGAAGGGAAAAGAGTGCCATTTGGGATGAAGACAAAGACCCTGGAATAATGGATGGAACATATGCAGCTGGCGTCGCCTGTGGGACGGAGGGGTGGAGAAAAGTGAGGGAGACGTGGGAGAGAGGGAAAAACAGAGAGAGAGCTACTGTTTAGCCCCGGGAGGATTCTGGGTAATAGGGTCTATGGGTAAAAGGAGGAGGGGTGAGAGAAGGAGAGATGAGAGGGTCATACATTTATTTTTATTTTAAATAACCTTCTGAATGAAATTCCAGATAAAACACGCGGACATGTTTGAGAATTGGACCGTGGGCAACATTTCCACACAGACTAACCCTAAGCACAGTGCTATGACAGGTCACAACCCCTCTTCCAAGAAACTGGCATTGGCCAGGGGAGAATGAACATGGTTACAAAGCCTTGGTAAACCTGTTACAGTCTGGACCAGTAACGGTGCAGCATCCAAGGTTACCGGCTTCTACTCTCTAATACTGAACACTGATTGGATAATCTCCACCTGCTAGACCCAAATGGCTCAGAGTTACGGTACGTGGAGTCTAGACACCGACAAATACATAACTCTCCTTCCATGCCCTCAGACACTTTCACACTGAAATTAAATCCAGAATTGTTTTCTTGTTTCGCGACAAGGCATCCTCCACCCACACTGACAAGTGTACCCTTCCAAAAAACAAGCACCCTGCCAGTCCCTGAATATGTGGATGTGTGCAGACCTCCCACTAAAAAGTCCCTGACTATGTGGATGTGTGCAGACTTCCCACTAAAAAGTCCCTGACTATGTGGATGTTTGCAGACCTCCCACTAAAAAGTCTCTGACTATGTGGATGTGTGCAGACCTCCCACTAAAAAGTCCCTGACTATGTGGATGTGTGCAGACCTCCCACTAAAAAGTCCCTGACTATGTCGATATGACCTTTACACCATGACCCCCTTCAACACTCAGCGCTGCGACCTTCACACTCCGGTTAACTAGCCCTGTCATATTAGCAGACACCAAATGAATCACAGGTTTGATTTTCGCAAATCCACACTCAGCTCAATCCTCAACTTCAACTAATTCAGTAGAAACCGTCAGATATCTCAAAATGGCCACCCTGGTCTTTAATTTCAGTTGTCTACTGCCCAATGACTGGAATAAACTGCAAAAAAAACTTGAAATCATCAAACCTGAATTTCCTGTAAACTGTGTAATTTGAAAGGTGAGCAACACTTGGCAGAGCTGGACACCCCCCACCCCACCCAGAGGAACCAGCAGAACAACATGCCGAGATCCAGACCACCAGGGCAGACAAAGACCCACTCACCCTAGCAGACCTCGCCCTGCCTAGCAGCATGATACAGGCACAAACCACCAGAACGAGAACGGTGACAGCATTTCTCAAGGAAGTGACGGAAAAAGCTTTTTCCACTTTCACCCAATTCAAACCTTATCTGCACTCGGCTGCCATGAAAAGAGAAATGTCGAGTGACTCAACCCCAATTCATGATCAGGTCACCGATATGCAACACAACAACTCCCCAGCTACCTCACCACACAGACACCATTCACAGTGGGCAAGAGGCCCTACTAAGTGGACAATCACTTCTGGGAAAATCTGAAAACACTCAACAAACCACACAGCTACCCAAAATGGGGACTAGCAAAAACAAATACATGTTTATTTTAAAATCTTCAAATCAGCTACCAAAGACTGGCAGAACCCACCGAAACGTCTAATTGCAATCAACAAGCTACAGGACCACATACAAACCTTGTGACCCAGAAAAGCCAGTCATGGTAATGGTATGCTATACTAAACTATAATATTTTCAGACCACAAATTCAAATGACAATTCTTAAACTCTTCCATCATTTTCCCCAGCCTTGACAGGTTCCCCCGGTATCTGAAACCAAGGTCTGATCACCCCAATCCACAACAGTGGAGAAACCATTTCCCCTAATATTTACATGGCAATTATTTTCACTCTAACATTTACTTAGTGTAAACATCATCCTGAGCATATGTGAAATTGGTTTCTTACAAAAATAGCATATGAAAGACCACGACACCCTAACTAACAATCAAATAAACCAAACCCAAAGCATAGACTTCAAATGCTCTCTTGATGAAGAAAAAGCTTGACTCAATTTGGCATGAGGTTCTGCTGTATAAATTATTGGAAATGTATACAAACAACACATGTGAAGCTGAAAATGTCAATACACACAGAGTTGTTCCATTAGGGCCAGTGGGTGAGTCAGGGATGCAATTACAGCCCATTCATATTAAGAACAGTCTAACCATTGTCCAACATCACCCTGCTGGAATTGGACATCAAATGTCTGCTATTTGCAGATGATCAGGTGCTTCTGTCCCCAAACCAAAAATGAATGGTACTGAGTAAAAGTTCCAGGTGCCAGGAACACAATTATGAATTCAACCCAGGAAGTGATGCCTTTGGCCTGAACATCAACGCCACTGGTTACCTATCAAAAAGGCTGTGAATAATCTATGACCCAGGGCCAGAAGGCCCTTTTGTCTCATGAAACACAACAATGGGCCTGCTAATCGGGACTAGGCGTGAAACCCTCCAATCACTTAATCCTTCCAGGACAAAGCCCTCATCAACACAGAGATCCACCTGGAATTGCTTGCTAACCAGTTGGTTTTGGGGTCCTGTTCACACAGACCACACAGAGCCCTAAGAGCAACACGTTATAACCCAATCAAATATTGACCAAAAGAACACACACGGATGAAGCAATGACAAAAAGGGAGCAAATAATGTTAGCTCGTCCTGAAGTTAGAAGAGAACCGGAATCCGGATGTGTTCTATCACATGTAATTCTATGATGACAGTCTTATGGCCTAATATGGGCGGAAAGAGACATAAGTAGACGTGTTTACAGGTAACATCAACAGAATTCCTCCATTCATTCGCTGCACTCACTCCCTACACAGCGTCGGTTTGTGTTTTGATTTAGTCAAAACAAATTGACCATCAACAATTAAAAAATTGTCATGGAAACAACAAACAAGTTGTTGTTTCCAGGACAGCAGAGGGTCTGACAGGATTCACCTGGGTCAGGTAGAACCATGGAACAAAAGGTCATAACCCAGGGGTCAACGAAAGGCTGTGCCCAGACGGTACTGCCCCTCATCCAAAACAAATACACACTCCCCCCATGCTTACTGCTGGCCATGTGTCCTATGCAAAATGAACAGTGATCAGCAGCAAAGCAACCCAGGTCTGAATATACTCAAACTTCCTGAGTAGAGAGGGAGACAGAGGTAGAGAGGGAGACAGGAGAGACAGGGAGAGAGGGGGAGAGAGGGAGAGAGGGAGAGAGGGGGAGAGAGGGAGAGAGAGGAGACAGGGAGAGACAAAGGGAGAGAGAGGGAGACAGAGGTAGAGAGGGAGACAGGAGAGATAGGGAGAGAGGGAGAGAGGGAGAGAGTGGCAGACAGGGGGAGACAGAGGGAGAGAGAGGGAGACAGGGAGAGTGGGAGACGGGGTGGAGACAGAGGGAGATGGGGGAGACAGAGGGAGACAGAGGTAGAGAGGGAGACAGGGAGAGAGTGGGAGACAGGGGGAGACAGAGGGAGATGGGGGAGACAGAGGGAGACAGGGAGAGAGTGGGAGACAGGGGGAGACAGAGGGAGATGGGGGAGACAGAGGGAGCAGAGGGAGACGGGGGGAGACGGGGGAGACGGGGGAGATGGGGGGAGACGGGGGAGACGGGGGGAGACGGGGGGGAGATCTGTGACTGTGTTTTTCTCATCAGTGCTGATTTCCCGACTCACTTGAACCCTTCTGATTTAAGAGCTGTAATTAATATCAAGCTCCTGCAGCGTTGCCAGGTTTCTGCTGTTTCCCGTCAGGGAAGTTCTCTGAGGAGACAGTGAACACACATCTAAAATAACATGTTGATGGATGGAGGACTGGCAAGCCTGCACTAAACAGACACCTGGTCCAAACCCACTCACACCCAGTTTCACCTTACAGGTTATCCATTTTGGAAAAGTAGTATTATCTGTGTTTTTTAAAACATTCAATTTAGACAGTGACTTTACGGTTCTTCGCGGCTCCACCTGTGGCTTCAGCGACACGGGTGAGGGACTGGGTTGGAGAGGAGGCTCGCAGAAGAAGCCTCGCGGTGTGCTTCTCCGTGTCAGCCTCCCGACCGGAAGCCAATTCCCTGAGGAGCGCGACGCTGTTCCCCAGCACACAAGCGTCACCGAAGTCACGGATGTCACGACAACTACAATATACCGAGAGTGAAACGCCCCGAAAAACAATTAGCAGATATGACGCCAAATCTTGACGACAGTTGTCTTCACAGAAAGTTCAGAGACAATCTCACACGAGGTGCGTGTCATGTCGCGGTTTGGACGTAGCATTGCTGTTGTTGCCATGGTGCTATCTGGGCCAGAGTTCCTGAGGTAACTCTTGAAAGGCTTCCATTCTGTCCAGCTCCCTCATTCTAGTGCTTCTCATGCAACTGACTGGTTTTCAATGTGCCCCCGTCTCACTGACAAAACGGTCCACAATGGGCCCCAGTCACAGCCCGGTATCTGGGGTAGAAACACACACAGCTCACAGTAACACCCGCCGCGGGATGGGAGAGACACAAGGGAGGCAGTTTAGACGGGGAAGCGTTCACGCTCGGTTCGTCTTTTCATCAAATCTTCGCTTTCGCCTCAACTAGACATGTTTGAGAGCCCCTGTCATTTGTTATGGCCAGTAGTTGTCCAGAATAAACACGGGCTGTTCCACGTCCCACACGGCATCCTTTATCCTCCGGGCCATGGTCCAACATGGTGAGCTGCATAGGGGTAAGAGGACATTTGGGACGGAGCCCAGACTACTGCAGGACACATGGTTCAGTTCCTCAATGCACTGAATCCAGTTAACGAAAAGGTTACATTTCCTGTGAAAAGGAAAAAGTCCACACAGCATATCAGAAATACACCAAGCTTAGTTAGTGTTTTCAGATTCAGAACAGAAAGAAAGATAATATCCCAAGACGTTTTCTGAGGCTGACATTCCAAATGGTCCCGTGCACATGGTTACTGTAATTATCCAAAGGTCCTCTGAGACCCAGTCTCAAGTCCACTCACCAAGCAGAACAGGACATGCCTGACTAGATGGAGAGGCCCTCACCTGGCCCACAGGACCAAGGGAGCCCATCAAATGTCCTCCGTGGTGTTTGTCTGCATATGATCCAGCCACAGTCAGCCTGCATCTGGGTTCAGTCGATAGGCAGTGTTTTAGTCACAAATGATTCCCTATGCCCTACATCGCGCACTACAATTGATAGGGTGCCATTGGGCTCTGCTAAAAAGTAGTGCACTCTTGTAGGTGATAGGGTGCGAATTGGAGGCGACGGCATGAATCCTTTGGTTTCCTCTGAGCTGCACTACAGTCTGCTAGGCACATACTGGACGGATGCTGTTTTCATTGTTCCACCACATTTCCGAAACTCTCAGGAATTCCTGCCGAGCCTGAACCAGGAAATATGGTTTACAGGAGAAGCAGGCCTTCCCCTCACTAAACCCCTTCAACACTTTAACCTCCTCATTGCTCCCCTCACCTCCTCCAACCTGTTCTCATCCTGGCTAACCTCCTCCAACCTGCTGCTGGCTCACCTCACCTCCTTCAACATCTTTCTGGCTTGTCTCATCAGAGATCCAGACTCCATGGGTCTCTCATCACACCCTCATCCCTGGGACCAGGGGATACTGTAGAGCCTCACAGGCTCAATGAGATGATCCCTCAATGGCCCTGAACTTTGACCTGTCCTGAACTGAGTTTGGATGGTTCGGGTGGATGCTGGATATCCACATAGTCCAGCGTGTTGTGAAACTTCTCTCTCACACACGCACATACACACGCACAGACACACACACATACACACGCACAGACACACGCACAGACACACGCACAGACACACGCACAGACACGCCCACAGACACACCCACAGACACACCCACAGACACAACCACAGACACAACCACAGACACACGCACAGACACACGCACAGACACACGCGCATACACACGCGCATACACACGCGCACACACACACGCACACACACACGCACAGACACACGCACAGACACACGCACAGACACACGCACAGACACACGCACAGACACACGCACAGACACACGCACAGACACACGCACAGACACACGCACAGACAAACAAACACACAGCGTTCATGTACATAAAGGGCACCAAAAGAGAGATCTTTATATTTCTCTTTCATACTTTCTAAAGGGGACAAACGTCGCATTCCCAAAAGCCCAGGCCGGAAACAGAACCCACACCTCCCCTGGGTCTACCAGACTCCCCTGCTAGACCTTGAGTCCCAAATTACACCCTATTCCCTAAAATAATGCAGTGTGTTGGACC
>JACXGJ010004683.1:20025-44010 GCA_016801105.1 Esox niger
TCCCTCCCTCCCTCCCTCCCTCCCTCCCTCCCTCCCTCCTCACACCACTGTCTCCCGTTTCATCCAGCCCTCTCTCCATCCATCTGTGTCCCCTGACTTCCATCCCTCTCTCACCCCAAACCCAGCTCAGCCCAGTAGGACCACCAGGGGTGTTGAAGGATAGAAAGACCGAGAGGAGAAATGGAGTGTTGAAGCCACACGTACAGAACATGTGGTCTCGTGAATATGTCTCAATGACACGCAACACGTGTGTTCCCCCACTAAAGGTCCCTGTCATCATGAGAGGGGACAGCCAAGTGTTGGAGAGGTCATGAGGAAGGGGGGGAACAAGGAGGCGGACGACCTCTGTCCCGAGGTTCATTCACATGCCCGCCGACAACATAACTGTTTTCATGTGTAAAAATATTCATGTTTTTTATTGGACAGCGATACATATATTATCTTTACTGTCATCGCCAGTCCAGGCAAAACACATACAACAAAACGACACACAAGTAACAGTCCACAGACAGTTCATTTCCATACCTAAAATACGCTGACAACTCTCTTCCTAAGTTTGTCTGGAACACACAGGCAGGCATCCGCAACCCTGTGCCTTTTTTGTAAAGCAGAGCCTTTCCTTCCTGTCTTTGAGATTGGTTGTTTTCTTAGTACTGCCATTAAACTGACAGCCGGCCATTCTTAGGGTCCAGCCAAGTCTTGCCTGCTTAACGTTCTGTCCAAGCAATACTTTGGACTGGCAGGCGCGCACACACCCAAACACACACAAAGACAAACAAGGACCTACACACGATAAGTAGGGGCAGTCGGTATGGCCAACTAGATCTACCTGTTTCTCTATTGGCTGGAGGTCCCTTTTTCTATGAGGTGTTGCGCGCGTTAATGTGCACGAGTGCTTGTGTTTTTGCGTGAGAAAGTGAGTGGATGAGTGCGCGCCTGCTGTTTTGGCAAAGGGTGAAGCTTGAGTCCCAGTCATTATCGTGCATGAGTCCTGACCGCTTTCCCGGATCGAATGACAATAACAGTAGAAAAAATATGGTGTTGAATGGAGGTTTGCTTTGAAGCCACATTCATTCAGGGAGATGTGCCGTAAATTAAGTGATTCCAAAAGCCCACCAGTCGGGAATACTAGTATATCCCTCAGGATAAAGCTTACAGAGTCCCAAGGAATGAAACAGGCTACAGTTATACAGTTTGCTTTGTTTAACCAATTAGTTAATGTGGCTTAATGACCAAGCACAACAAATACCAGTGTTCGGCTATACCTGTCATTTTGGCTAAGGACGGTATAAATCCATTTTGAGGAGCTGGTGTTGTTGAAAGAATTTGGAAATAGGATTACACAGTCACACGTGTTTTAGAAAGTCACAGAGAATTCCCTTTGAGTTCTGCTTCCATATGTTCTCACACTCGATCTGAATAGGTAATCCCCCGAAGCCTACAAGTAGTCACAACTCTGCAACAAAGAGGCAGAAGCAGTTATCTGCTGGTAAACCCCCAACATTTTATACGCTAGGCTAGATAATTGAACCGCGGTTTTACTCTGAGATAGATTAATTACAGTTTGAGTTTCGCCATCAGTGAGATTGACAGGCGGCAACGTACGAGTCGGTCTTTGAGGTGAACCGCAAGAGTAGTTTTTCCTTGGGAGTCGTTCCTGTGCTCTATGCATGATAATGTTGCTGTTTGTGGATGTGAGCTTTCCACAAGCAATCAATTACATATTGGTGAGATTTAATGCCATATTGCAATACAACTACTGTAATTCAGTAAATATGCTACTTTATGAACTTACCGATAGAAACTCCAAAGTCCCAACGTAGTCCCTTTCGGTTTTTAGAAGTTCATTCAAAACACAAACTCGCAAACGGAGCTGTTTTTCCAAATCTTTCCCGCTTTCGGCTTTCCCGTGTTCTCCTTTGCTTTCCTCGCTCATGGTGAAAACGCAGCTCATGAAGGCGACCTGTCTTCTGCAGTTTCAAAGTTTCAATTTAACAGTTTGATTCAGTTGCAAAAAGTGTACAACATGGTTCAATGTCCGTGGAGGTGCAAAGTGATCTATCAACTTACGGAAATATATGACAGACCGACGCAACTTAAATAGCTTGGCAATTTAACAGCTATGATGACCCGAATTATGTTCACGACCAAATTGCGGAGACCCTCGCTTCAGTTCACACGACCGCCCGACAGAGACCTCTGCGGAACACCACAGAGGTAGGCGTTTGGACATCAGTCGCACAACTTTTGGTCCATGTGACTTGGGCTAAAGACCTTCATCCTAGTTCCAGCCTCTCGTTCTCCCTCCTTCCTCCCCCTCTTACACCCCTACACCACCACGGTCAGGACAGGAAACTAACCCTGGGAACCGCCGCCAGCAGACCCAGGGAACGTCCCAAATGGCACCAAAATTCCGTTCAACAGCCGTATGTGCCCGGGTTTCAAAGTAGTATACTTTATGGGGAGTAGATTGTCATTTGGCACGGACTCCAGCCTGTTTCCTTAAGACCTGCATTGCGGATGGGAAATGTTGATGGCATACTGTATATGGGGTAATTAACATGCAATACCGACTAAGACTGACGATGTTGGGACTTTTACTGCGTTCACATTTGCGGTAAATTTCTTGTAAAAACAACTGGCCAATGTTAAATCAAATTACCTTCAAAAGCCTCTATACCTACCGCTTTATAGGTAAACCCCGTCGTGTCAGCGGGTGACTAGTTGGGGAGAGGGGGTTAAGGGGTGACGTTAAACCATGGGGGCTGTTTGCTGTTCACATTAGCGAGGTGTTAAACGTGGCAATGGATTTCCCTGCAGACTAGCGGAGAAGTATTCCCAAACACAACGTTTCTTGGTTACAGAATCTGAAAGTGTAGGAATCATGTATTGGTCTGTAGGTGGCTTTTTTCCCTACATGTTTCTCTCCACCAATCCCCTTGAAGCAGACATTGTCAATTACCGATGGTGATCTTAGCATAATTAAAGGGGTGGATTTTTTTTGAAGGCCTGCCCTCTAAAATATGTCATGTTAAATTATGTCGTATAGACCCGTTAAATGATAGCTTGTAAATGTTAAATGTAGGCTACATGTCATATTGCACAGCAGTTGTGCTTTGTTGATTGGTGTGTTGGGCAAATGTAAATCTTATATAACTTGCGTGTCATACCTCCATCCGTGCTTTAATTAGCGCGCCGCCAGCAATTTGTTTTCATCCGCATTGTTTTTATGTCTTTAGTCTATAAAGAAAAGTCTGTATTATTTGACGTGTACTCCAGCCACAGCGGAGATCAGCCGAGATTTTCTGATTATGCTCTTGCTTTTATGTTGCTTTTGTGTTGGCCTTTCATTTAATTCCAGTGAAAGCAATATTATTTCAGAAAGCGCGTGGAATATTGATTTGTTTCGCTGCATTAGACGACATTAGAATGTATCATTAGAATTTCTCTGAAAACAAGAAGTGTGCATGTTAATAAAATGCACCGGCTCTCTCACTTCTTACCGTTTTTCAAACGTTTTGTGTAACTGATGTTTGACCATGTAAGCGTGCTAAGAGCAGATTGTCGTTCACAGCAATACACTGGGAACAATCAGGGTTCACTGCCTTGTGAGTCAGATGGGATTTGAACATTTACTGGCCCACCACTCATGACCACTAGGCCCTGTCATGCCCAAACTCGCGCGCACACACGCCTGCGCGCGCACACACACACACACACACACACACACACACACACACACACCTACAAAACTAACTGTTTCTTCTAACACTAAACCCCAATTGTAAATTTCACTCTGAACCAAATGTATGAGCCTTGAATAGCCTTCTTCCTCAAGGTGACGGGCAACGTGTCACCCAAAGTAAAATATTCCACACAAACACGCACACAGACTCTCCTTCTCTGTGACACATACTTACATATTTAAAGGTTAGCGTGGAGACTCTGGGTCTACTGAGTCCAGCTGAGATCCTTATCAAGCCTCAATGAGTTACGCCTGATTCCCCTTTGTTCCCACAAAACACACACACAACACACACCCGACACACACACACACACACACACACACACACACACACAGTCTGACCCCTGTAGGGAATGGGTGCCAGGACCAAGGTGTTTAGGACCACACGCAGTGAGGTCTTTTCCAAGCCCACGCCGACATGTGGTCTACAGTTTGGCTACGCTGTGTCTGCAGGAGGGACGAGCCATTGCAGGTCTCAGGAGCGACCTGTTCAATCACACTCGTTACCAACCGTTACGTACAATCTAACAGTTCCCCCTTTCGTGGTTTCTCCGAGAAAAGGGTACTTCTTCACTGGAACCCAACAGCAGGCAAGTTTTCTCTTAAACATAGGCCATTAATAATCAGTCAGTGCATATTATTTAGAAAACAAAGACCATCCCAGTGAGCAACAAAGACACCGGCCCATATGGCATTTGCCAGGAATGCCAGGGTGGGCGGTCTGCCCCTGTGTTTTCTTCTTTGGGGAGTATTCAGTAACTTCCTCCAACAGGTTCTTTGTAGAGTTCCTTCAAGGATGTTTGTTCTTAGTTTCACCTCATTAGCCTGGTTATTGTCATTCATTGTGTGTCTATTCCTCTGAGTGCATTGTTGGTAAAGGGGCTTGCAAGTAAGATAAACCATTTCACGATAAACTCTACACCTGCTGTATTCTTTATATGTGACAAATAATACCATTAGTTTAGATTGGATTGAATTCAAGGATATTTTGCACCTCTCATATTAGTTTGGTCTCCATTGGTTTCTTCAGTGGCAGTCTGCCAATTAGAAGTGGCCTTGTCAGACAGCTTGTGTGCTGAACGTATTATCCTGTAGTTTTTTCAATATCTTCGTTTTGAAAAAAACTCTGTTCCCTGGTCAGTACAGAAGGTCACGAGGGTGACAGTATGAAGAGGATAGGCTGTGAACAGAGACCAAGCACAACACAGTCTATAGCTCCAGTCCAACCAGCACACAACATAGGTCTAGGCAAATATACAGAATGTAGACTTAGTCAAGGCAGAATTTGGACTTAGTTAAACCCACGACGTAATGTAGACATAGTTAAAACACAGCATATAGACCTAGTCACGACACAGTGTAGACTTAGTAAAAACACAGCATATAGACCTAGTCACGACACAGTGTAGACTTAGTTAAAGCACAGCATATAGACCTAGTCAAGACAGAATGTAGAGTTAGTTAAAAGCACAGCATATAGACCTAGTCAAGACAGATTGTAGAGTTAGTTAAAACACAGCATAAAGACCTAGTCAAGACAGAATGTAGAGTTAGTTAAAACACAGCATATAGACCTAGTCAAGACCAAATGTAGAATTTGTTAAAACACTGCATATTGACCTAGTCAAGGCAGAATATACAGCTCCGGAAAAAATTCAGAGACCACTACACATTTTTCTTTCCTTTCCAAAAATGTTGAAAAGGAAGGTTTTGAGTGAGGAACAGAAGCATTTAATTTGCAGCGGTCTCTTAATCGTAATCCTTCTGTTCCTTACTCAAAACCTTCCTTTTCGACTTTTCGAAAGGAAAGGAAAAGGTGCAGTGGCCTTTTAATTCATTGGTTAAGGAATAGTATTAAGACCTAGTCAAGACAAAATGTAGACTTAGTTAAAACACAGCATATAGACCTAGTTAAAACACAGCATGTAGATATAGTTAAGATACAGCATATATATCTAGTTAAGACCCTGTATATAGACTTAGTTAAGACACTGTATATATAGAATTAGTTAAGACAGCACATATAGACTCAGTTAAGACATCGTATATTGACTTAGTTAAGACACTGTATATGGACATAGTTGAGAGCACATATTGATTTAGTTAAGACACAGAATATTGACTTGGTTAAGACACCATAAATAGACTTAGTTAAGACACTGTATATAGAATTAGTGAAGACAGCACATAAAGACTTTGTTAAGACACAGAATATAGAATTAGTTAAGACACCATGTATAGACTAAGTTAAGACATCGTATATTGATTTATTTAAGACAGCACATAGAGACTTAGTTATGACAGCATATATAGACTTAGTAAAGACACTGTGCATAGACTTAGTTAATACAGCATATGGACCTAATTAAGACACCACATATACACCTAGTTCAGTAATAGCATATAGAATTGGATTCCAAATGGCATACTGTTTTCTATGCAGTTCACTACTTTAGTCCAAAGCCCTTTAGAAACTGGTGCAAAGGTAGTGCACTATAAATTGAATAGAGTGCTAACTGGGATTAAGGATATTCAGACAAGCCAGAAAATGAACTTGAAGAGCCCAACACCACAACCTTGGTTTTATGTACATAGTTAATCGGACATGGAGATTGGAACACTACTTTTGAATCCCTACCTCACATAGTAACAGGATTTAGTTTCAATGGTTTTGTTGAAAGACCAGCTAATACATTTTAACTGTACTATTTCCCTGAATCCAAAATAATGTTTTGATAGTGTATTTACAGTTTTGACAGTATTTACAATTTGAATAATTACAGACCTGGTCCAGCAGGTTAAAATTCATTTTTGGTGATACATTTTGGGGCATTGTTGTGCCTGGAGGCAGCTTATAAGCTTCTGATTGCGGATTCTGTCTAAAGCGTAGAACCCGCTATTATCGTCATAGCCACCAGCAGTTCTTCTTGTACCGAGTAATCATTTGACAGTCCAATGTTTAGTGATTATTAGAGATAGACAATTGTTAACTAGCATGTCATTAATTATCATTTCTGAAATTGCAGTGGAAATATTACTATTTTCAGCTAGTTGGTTAGCGACGTGGCTAAAACATGATCCCTTATAATCGGCCACCTTACTATTTTGCTCAATAAGGTTTGATTTCCTTTTTATTTGTTACAAATGACTGATCACAGATTTCTCTTAAGTGTTTATTAGAAAGTTTGAGCTACCTTTCATGCATTCTGATAAAGTAGAAAACAAGACTGATCAGTTTGATAAAATATGATGATGTCTGGTCTGTCGCACAAATCGAATTTCACGATTTGCAACTAATCTAAAACGGTTTCCATACATTACATTTTTTTTATCTCAAAAAAAGTTTTTCACCTCCATATATCTCTAGAAAAATGGTGGTGGGCTAGCTGAAATTATATATTTATTAGCAAAACGTACAGTTGTTTTCCATGCTTTTAATAGTTTTTATGTTATGGGCCTATTTTTATATGAACGATAACAGGCGGAGCTGCCATAAGAAGGCGCAAGTTAGTCCCCTGGCTGGAGCTAAGATTTGGGAAACAGAGGAAACATTAACTAATGCTTCCCTCTAGTGGTCATTCATAACAATTGATACTGTGAGAAATCAATGAAATTATGTCAACGCAATGCTAACGCCGGCGTTGTGCTACTGCAATTAGAATTATTTCCAACTTATTTAAGTATTAAGGCACGAAGGAGTTCTGGTATATGACCAAAATACCGTAGTTATGAGCTATTCTATTGCATTACACATCGTTTGATGTTGACGCGATATTGGGATCATAAACCGGTTAACACAGTTGTAACAATAAAAAGTTATGTGATCAACATTCAGTATATAAACCCCCGGGTTTGTGTTTTTATTCCCCCCAACAAATAGTTATTGAATGGAGAGCATGGGACATGGTCTTCAAATATCGAGTGTGTTTGTGAGAAGGGTCCACTGATGTCCCGAATAAGATATGGCCATTTATTTCACAACAACGACGTATTTGTTTAATACTCAGTAACTTCCATTTTTAATGTTTAAATGAACAGAACAGGAAACGTCCGGATTTAATTCAGTGGGCGTGGCTTGATCAGGTGGTTTTCAAACGTAATCGTCCCGTGAAATCGAAAGTAGGTTTGAGGATATAGACTGGTAAAGCAACAAACCTTTATCGCTGCACTTTTTTATATTGCACTAAACTTAGCTCAAGATGTCGAAAACTGTACTGAAAATAAACAATGCGAACGCAGTCAAAGTAAGTACTAACATATGCCTTAGTTGATACGTGTTAAATATGAATTACGAGGGGACGAAAACTATTTCGAGCATCTACTATGGTACATCCTGTTCAGGTTAATAACATTGTGACATTTTCCCTGTGATATGGGCTGAAAAACCTAGCTAGATTGTTTAATTTTGCTCTGCATGAGCGCAGCTGTTTTTAGTTGGAATTGGAAAAGTCCCTAGTCATTGTGAACTGGACAGCCATTACTTATGCGAAAGCGAAAGCAAAATAAATGTGACAAAACGGTTTAAGTTGCATGAGGGATCTTCCAACTCGTTTGTTTGTTTTTGCTTGTGACTTGACCATTACAAAATGTATGATCACCTTGATCCAGATGTGCTACAACAGTAACAGTAATTTAATAAATATGTCTAGGCTACAGGTTATGCATCACTTAACAAACATATTTTGTTCCATGTGCCTTAGGTAGAGAACTTCCGCCATTCTCTGTATAAACAGGTTTGTTTCTGAAGTGCGCGTCTCTTCACCTTATTGTGCTTTAAACATCGGATTCCTGTTGCAGTTGAAATACCAATGAAGTACGGGGTGACGTGCTTTGTGGGCTAATGGTAAAAACGTTACACATCTTTTAGGCAGAAGATCTGTTTTCCAACTACATCCCTTCAAAGATCATCAAGCTGGACAACCTGCTGAAGGTAGTTCTCATTGAGTAGCTTACATGAGTACATGAATCATCTTTATTAACAAAATGAATCCAAGTGACTGACCATGCCTCCTTTTATCTCTCTCCATTCTCTTACCCCGTCTCTAAATCCTTCCAGGAGGATGACCTCAGCATCACAGACCTGTCTACTCTCCAAGCGCCTCTGGAAATCCCCATCCCTGACCCTCCCTCTCCAGAGGACGAGGTGATTATCAGGCTGGTCCAGCCATCCCAAACGTCTCCCTGTTATCTGTTTAGGGCAGTTATTATGGTCGGTACAGATACAAGGAAGCCTATTGGTTTTCAGAACAGACAGATATACAAAACTCTTTCAGGTATTTTTTTTACTCATAACACTCACAGAAAAGGGGAAATAGGTATTTCTACACAAAATAATGACATAAATATATTTTGTGTTAAAAATATAAAACGGAAATGGTAAAACCGGACAAAGAAAAACAAAACACAGACATTAGTCAACAGGAATAAATTACGAGATTTACTGTACTTAAACTTCTTGGATACCATTGAATCTCTTGTGGACAGACGATGTAAGGATGGAGTTTCCCCCCCCCCATAGAAGTGGTGGAGCTATTCATTCCTGTTTTAACCCTTCTATCTCTTCTCTTAAAGAGAGAAGGAACTAAGAATTAATCCTGAGCATCTAATCCTTAAGACTTTAGATTTGGGTCAACTAAGATAAGGCCTCCGTGGGTGTAGGACACATGCCATTTCTATTTACCGCAATATCTGTTGTATAAACGGTGCTATTCTCAAGTAGGTTTTAGCTATTATCTACTGGGGGAAGCATTGAGGAATTTAATTGAAGTGTTCTCACTTCTTATAGAATCCATATTTAATTAACAAGGTAGAATATTGTGGCAAAAAAATGACTAATCCCCCCCTCCCTCCAGGAAATGGAAACCGACAAAGATGATGACAATGAGAAGAAAAAGAAAGGTATGTGACTGCTGGTCAGTCTTAGGGTGGTCTGAGTAATGTACATCATTTACACAAGATCAGTGAAGTTTACTTAATTTAGTGAGTAGCAAGACCACTTTTAAAATAAGCTTTTCAAGTGACTGTTTTTATTTGAGTATTTTACATAAATAAATGGTTGAGGTGATACCAGTTTACCAGTTAGGGTTGTGGTTCTTCCTTGGACTCTTGAAGCTCCTAAGTGTGGATTCATCAAAGGCAATGAGAAGATTGTGAAGCTGCTGGACAAAGTGAAACCAGAGATCCTTGCGCTGAGGGAGACCATAATTACAGTAAGAATTATCCAAAGATTCACTCACTGAGGGAGACCATAATTACAGTAAGAATTATCCAGCGATTCACTCACTGAGGGAGACCATAATTACGTTAGGAGAATCAATTAGCTGGTCATGGGAGCATGCCTACGTATTTTTACCATTGTATCTTAAAAATGGAAGAGACAATTTGCATTGCAATACTCTCCTAGGTATCCTGCTGGATTCAACATCTCATCCCAAAAATCGAGGATGGGAATGACTTTGGTGTTGCAATCCAGGTGAGTATGTTCTTTATATTGTAGGTCTGGTGGTCTGGTCATGAACTTTATATATGCAGATACACAAGACTGCTTTCTCCTGATGCTCGATTCAGATCAAAAAATGTGTGTGTGCTGATTTCAGGAGAAAATCCTGGAGAGAATAACAGCAGTGAAGACCAAAGTTGATGGATTTCACACCAACATTAACAAGTGGGAATACACTCAATATTTGACAGTTTGGGTGTTGGTTTTTGGTGTAAATTCACAATACAATCCTGTGTTTCAGGTACTTTTCAGAGAGGGGGGACGCAGTGGCCAAAGCCTCCAAGGAAACCCACGTGGTGAGATTCTATCAGAACGGTCATTTTAGGAGTCAGTTGCATAAAGCAAACACTGTAATATTACAATGTGGTAATCACATTTACACTAGTGTGATTATGGATGCTGTCTCAAATGGCTTTCTATTAGCTACATAGCATCCTGCTTCAAACCACAGCTCTGATCAGAGGTAGTTTAGTACACAGAGATCAGGGTGCCACTGGGCCTAACTCACCACTCTACAGGTTGGAGCTGACATTCCCCAATGTTCTGTGCCTGTCTACATGTTGTCTTCCCTTCTCCCGCTATCAGATGGACTACCGCTCCTTGGTCCACGAGAAGGATGAGGCCGTCTACTCAGAGATCAGAATCATCCTCCTTGACATCCGTGGCTTCTATGTGAGTAACGTGGCACCCTGTTTCACAGCAGTGACGCCGTGACCCTGAATGACCTCCGTCAGGGACGTCAGTTCCCCTGAATCACTTCCATGCGTTTGTGTTGCAGGCGGAACTGTACGACATCATCAGCAAGAACCTGGAAAAAGTGACTAATCCGAAGGGAGAAGAGAAGCCCTCAATGTACTGAGGGATTCATCAAGAGGGGCTGCCAGGTCTCATGTCTGTGTTGTATTGCCAAACCCCCTCAGTGACAGGGAGCGGGTATTACAGCACAAACATGGCCGCCACTCAGACGAGTGAAGAGAATGTGAGAAGTTTTCTATAATGTGATGTTTTTTTTTTTAAGAATCATTTTACATCAGGTAGCGCAACACAGTCCTGGCCAGCGTTTCAATGACTATCAGGCCATGTGGACATAAAACACAACAATCAGACCTGCTGGGTCGGCAACATTGCTGGCTGACTGTCTCTACATCACTAGTTCCTTGGATCCTGATTTTCATGCCAATAAATGCATAACCTTTAAAAGTGTGATTCCTATGGATGCAATGACTAACATCTGCTATTGAAGACAACGGCTGCCTTCAGGTATCCATGAAGTGGCCGTTCAACATGTGGAGGTAAATAAGAGTCTGTTTATATAAAAGATACAAACTGGGACTGGTTTGTTTCCAGTGACCCTGGATTCTGTGATTTATTTATAACAAAAAGTAGTTTCACCACATACGGTAGGAAGGATACATATTTTGAAAATGCCAAAGTCCAAATCAACAGTTGCTCTGTACACACTAATCAAAGCATTGTCAGGGAAATGCTTTTGTTACAAAAGACTTTCAAAGACAAACATATGTCACAAACAGAGTCCAGTACTGATGGAAATGCGGGTTAACACCCTGAAGAACATAAATCTCTCAGCAAAACTTCTTTATACTTCGGGTCCTTCTCCTCCAGGTATGAGCTGCGGAACAGAATACATTGTGAACAATACGGTAAAAGTAAATATCCAATTCAAAATAGCCTCTTTTGTAACACAAGACAGACTTATGTACAGAAAGGTATCCCAGAAAGCTGCTTTTTCTATCCTTATGAGGACATAAATGTCTTGTGCACATGCAAGTTGTGGGATCAACCAAACAGCACTTAATGATTTAAACCAGAACTGTCAATTCTGGAACCAAAAACTGTAACCCTTCATCTGATTAAGAAAAGCCAGATATGTCCAGGGAAACCCAAATATCTTGAGACACTTTTCTGGAATAAACTTCAGGACTAGAATGAAGCAAGGCGTTTCATCAGGGGACAGCAGAAACTATCAAACAAAGATGTGGTGACTACCATGGTTATGTTGTTTCCATTGAGCAGAATTTGGTCCAGCTTGGTTATTCTCCTCCCCTCTGGTGTGATTTCACTAAAACAGTTCAGAAAATTAGAGTTATCATTTGTTAACTGTATATGTAAAAGAATGTTTGGGTTAGCTGGATTGACCTTATGGCGACAGCTTTGCTGTGCAATTCGCCCAGCTGTCCCACAACATTGCAGCCTAACTGGTGATTGGATGCATAAGACACATGAAGAAAGGCAGAGATGATTGGATGGCAAGTCACCTTTCTAGTTTGACTGATTGTTCCACCAGAGCTTTTGTATATTTTGGTGGATGTGTCTGGGTACCATAGCAACACAGATTTCTCACTCATATCATGGATACAATCTGCGTTCTTTGGTGTGGAGCTAGCCACTGGAAACTGGTATTTATTTGGGAAACCTTTCTCGATGAGATCATTTAGAAAGTATTGCAGATTGGCCAAAGCCTTCCCTGCAGCATTTTGCTATGAGTCAAGTAATACATTTGCACACATAAAGGATTAATAGGAGCCATCATGGGGCATAATGCTAGCTGGACACAGCCTGGGGGAGCTCTCCTGGAATGATTCCCTGTGTTGCTGCTTAACGATGACGGTCAACTGACTCGTCTACTTACAACTCTGTCACGTCCTCCAACACCATGTCTGAAGATGGGTGGGTCAAGGTTCATCCATCTGTGCATTGACAAACTGCAATATAACCAGACAATTACTGGTTTTGGCCCTTCACCAACATGTCTGCTTTAGCAGACTGAGGTCCTGGTGAGACATCTGGCCAGTTCTGTTCAAAGTTTTGCCTAAAACAAGTTCCTGTTGGCCACATTCCAGCAAGTCTCTCCCTGTTTCATTCCATTTAGTTTTTACCAAACAAACTAGACAAAATGTGTTGCACCTGAATTGGCGAAATGGAGTAACCCCAATGGGCGTGATCATTAGTATACACAGTAATGAAGAGTTGCATTGTCGCTCAAAACAACATACTGGACGACTTCCAATAGGTAACATCCAGTTTGCTTTCATTTGGTTCCTGTTGAATGCACCTAAGGTCTTTTTAAGGCCAGAGCAACATCGCCCTACAAATTAGGTATTGCCATTAAGGCCTTCCACCATTTTAATGTAGTCAGTTGGGTGGGTCTCCCAAGTTCAGTGACAGATCCCCGCTGATCACATGGTTGGACCCATACCCAACCGGGTCATTTAGAAGGATCAGCAAATCATCTCAAAACTGAGCCTAGTGCTGCCAGTGCTCGCAGACACCATGATGGCATGGACACAGTAATTTTTCAACTCCTCTGTCCAACACTATTGGATAAAAAGAAGCCCTGCCTGTTCGACCTATTACCTTTCAAAAATAGGAAAAACAATGGAAAAAAAAAAAAAAATCTGTCTCGTCAACGTCCTACAATTAAGGGAAAAACGTGGGACGCCTTGTAGCTAAATTTCTGCAAAGGATACTGACAAAATCATCAAAACCCAGCAGGGTTCCAACGATTTCTTTGTCGTTCTTCATGACGATGTGTATTCTTGAACCTATACATTTGTCCACGAGTTCTGAAAATGAAAAAAGCTGAATGAAAGCACATACAGAAGTCGTATTATGGCTGCCAGAGAGGTAGTCTACATCACAGTACAGGAAAATGTATGCACTCACTAGTCGCACTGGATAAAGGCGTGGTAAATAACATGAACATGAATTAATTTCATTTAAAGTATGTTCATTTGAGGTGCGCTAGTGGTGGGCTGGAATAAAAGCCTCACGGAAACGCAGGACCTGACATGGATCACGGTCATTCCCGCGAGCTTTTGAATTAGGCAAATCTGTTTGGCTATGTTGCCAACATTTGTATCCATTCAAAATATTGAATTAAATGTTGAATATAAAAATATATGCGCAGAAAATAACTTAAGTCAATAGCAACCTTTCCACCGCCTGGCAGGTTACGTTTGGCCAACGTTTTGCCAAGCAAATGCGGACATTCTAGCTAATTGCTAATACTAGCTAATATGACTCCAACAAAACAACTCTTTGAAAACACATGTAAATATTTTAGTAAAAATTGTATATTTCAACGTAACCCGACACAGAGCTTGAGCTGCATGCTTGTTGGTTTGCGGTATTATTTAATTTCACATAAACTCACACTTACCAAGTGGGAGCAACTGTGATGGATTTGTAGCTGGAGTGGCTGCCATGTTTCAGTGTGAAAAAGGCGGAAGCAATCAATAAAGCACCAACAATGAGTCAGCCTCAAATAATCGAAATCAGAAATAGTATTTATCCTAGAATTGCTATCGATGTTGTCATTGTTATAGAGGTGTATATTCAGTTAAAAAAATCAGTTAAATAATTGGTTAGCAAACAACACATGAAATAACTGATATGGTGGATGTCATATATAAAAAATAAACATAGTCATAGCTAACATTGGAATCACGGGTGGCTATGCTGCAATTGGGTGACGTCATCCCACTACTGGAGCAGACGAAGCGGAAGAGAAAATCTATTGCGTTGGTTGAGGGACTGCGGACGTAGTTTTCACGCACGCAGCTGCGGCCGTTCCGACGGCGTTTACATTCTCAATTAAAAAAACAACGCATAAGTGACCTAATACACACGGCCATGGAGCTGCATGGCAAAGAGGAATTCACGGGACCTGTTTTGCATATCGTGGTTGTCGGATTTCACCACAAGAAAGGCTGCCAGGTACGTCAAGCCAGTGCGGCATGCTAAGTTTCTTGTGCGACTTTTCTGGGTGGGTAATGTTCTGGACAGCTGCTCCCCGGGAAAAATGTCGATCACTGGGTAATGATTAGGTTTACGAGTGAATTGTGTGTTTGACTGAACGGCAACAACGTTCTGGACTGGAATATTTGCAGTGGTTGACAGAAACGGATGGCTGGGGTTGATCCATTGCTTATGAAAGAGCACAGAGAGACTGGATCACAGGCCAGCAGGATTTTCTTGACTCAGCATCTTTTGTGCGGCACATTTGTAAACAACCTGGCATCAACTCGTTTGTTTACCTTCAATAGATGGTTGTGCGTGGAAATCATGCTCACTAGCCCATTGAGGGGATTGATTTGCCGTTGGAGAATATAGTACGGATATTATTTTGCCTACAGGCATCGAGTGACGTGTGTTACATGATGCCTGCAACCTTCAGCTGTCTACAGTCAATTGATATTACTGTATTGTACGGAGATACCATCATGTTTGATTGCATGCATAAACCTAATTTAATCAGAAATCTTGCTTGTTTTCCGTATCCTTGCCTCCGAGAGTCAAGGCCTATAGTGTGTTTGTCTTTTTTTACAACTGGCAATTTTGCACAGGTGTCCTACTATTAACACAGAGGGTATTATTACATTCATTGCCTGAGTGACATTGGTTTTAGGGATGCAGCTAAAGTTTAACTCCAGAAGTGAGTCATTGATAGACTTGAACGTCCACACAAACACCCAAGGGCAGTGTTTACAGCTGAAATTATGTTTGTGAAAGGTTGGGTGTGCACGCGTGTGTGTTTGTGTGTCTGCGTGGGAAGTGGTGGCTCATTCAATTGGGAAATTAACAGGATCTGGGAGATTTGTTGCAGTAAACATTATGTATCCGCAGGGTGTCTGTGAAGTAGGCGACACCCTTCCACAGGTGACCGGAAGGATCTCATTCCCCCGAAATGATGGATGGGGAGATTCACAACAAACCCATTCTGCTCACAGTCCAACTGTATACGTTGATGTACACATCAGCTCCTATATCTCTGGACAGGGTTTCTGGAGTGCTGTCATCCTTTAACCAATGTTGGGACAAACCTGATTGGTCTTTTCATCCAGGTCATTAATAGAGTCAGGTGGGCTAAATTGTTGTTGGACACACTGCATGACCATTAACGTCATGCAACAACAGCAGTTCTCCAGCTGGTCCTTTGCTCATTTGTCTAGGCCTGTTTCAGAGCAGCGTGCCTGTTTCAGAGCAGCGTGCCTGTTTCAGAGCAGCGTGCCTGTTTCAGAGCAGCGTGCCTGTCTCAGAGCAGCGTGCCTGTCTCAGAGCAGCGTGCCTGTCTCAGAGCAGCGTGCCTGTCTCAGAGCAGCGTGCCTGTCTCAGAGCAGCGTGCCTGTCTCAGAGCAGCGTGCCTGTTTCAGAGCAGCGTGCCTGTTTCAGAGCAGCGTGCCTGTTTCAGGGCAGCGTGCCTGTCTCAGGGCAGCGTGCCTGTCTCAGGGCAGCGTGCCTGTCTCAGGGCAGCGTGCCTGTCTCAGGGCAGCGTGCCTGTCTCAGGGCAGCGTGCCTGTCTCAGGGCAGCGTGCCTGTCTCAGGGCACCGAAAATGTTCATGACAGGACAAACCAGTGTTCTTGCCCCAGGTATTAAATTCTCAATAGAGAAAGTGTATCTCACTAATGCCTTTTCTAGTGTACTCATTTTGACAAGAACCCTGTAGGCCCAGCACAGGATAAAACAGTGCCATTTAGAAAGTATCCCTGTTATCTGATAGGAGCCATTGACCTCCTAGGTTCTACTAGGAGTCAACAGATTTGGTTCTGTCTTCTGTCTGACCTCTATCTCTTTCTCTATTGCTTCCTCTTTTATCATTTTCTTTCTCAAACCCCAACTCTCCGTGTCCTACCCCCTGTCTCCTTTCCCTCTATCCTTCCTCTAATTCTTCCCTTTCTCTCACTTTCGTCTCTCCCACCTGTCTCTTTCCCCTGACGCTATCCATGTTGTTTTTGTTCTCAGGCATGAATTGTAGAAACTTCCTCAGAGGTTACTTCTTTTGTTTACTTTTCTCCTGTGCTTTTTTGACTCAGGAGACTGGATGACTGGTCTGTCCTTACAACTTTTGTTACTTGAGTACCTCTGTCGAAAGAGAGTTCAGCGATTGGCTGTACTGTGCGCAGGGAGGGCACAGTGACCTAAGGAGAGTGTGAGTTAGCCAATCCGCTGCTCTTGTTGCATGTGAGTTAGGAAATGAAAGGAGGTAGGCTCCCACCCCATTTGGAATGTAAGCAACCTGGTTACCAATAAGGAAGGGAAGGGAAGAAGTGAAACCATTAGCAGCAGAGACATTTTGATTTAATTGCAAGTTGCAACAGAAAGAGACTTCTATTACAGAAACAAATAACATTTCTACATTCCTGGCGTGGCCTTGTTATTAGGCCCATTGGCTGTATCATAATTTCACTGGCTGTGTCTCACTTTCCCTGGCTATGCAAATTACACTGGCTGTATCTTAATGACACAGTCCATGTCTTAATTACACTTACTTTATGGTGATACACTGGCTGTATGGGAATTTCACTGTTCTTTATAATAATAACACTGGCCTTTGGATAACTACACTGGCTGTATTTTAATTACACTGCAGCAAATGTTCTGTAACCTCCATCCAGAGAGACAGCATTACAGGAATTGGAAACAACTGTCCGCTGCTACAGAATCACACAGCGTTGCACAGAAAACATGAGAAGGCTGATCATGGGCCTTCATTAATCACCAGCGTGCCTTTAATCTCCACAGACTAATAATATAAAAAACGTGTCGGGGGGGGGGATTTTATATTAGGGTTTGGTAAGTTATCTTTTTTCAGACGTTGTGTACATTTGAAAAAAGGTTGAGTAGTTTTTGCTGGTGGGTCAGTGGGTCCGATTCAGACCCACACCGCAGTGGACGCGGGGCTTCAGATGGCTAGACAGCCCCCGACCACAGAGGAACATTTCGAACAGAACCGTGAGCCAAATGGGAGCCCGTGCTTCAGCGCACCACCGCCAGCCAAAACACGGGAGTTTCGTCCCTGACCGACAGAACCGAGTCCACTGACCGTCTGAACACACCTTCGCACAACCAGAACCCGGAGACGTGGGTAATGGACAGGGTGTATCCCACGCACAGGTGCCACAAGCAGCCCGCTTTGGTGTATTTACCGGTTAGTTTCTTCATTCTCTGGAGGCCCGGTATTGTTGAATAACGTCTTTGTGAACAGCTGACAAGAAAAGAGACCTTGAGCGTTTTCACTACAGACTCCATCGACGGCGGACCCAGGTGACTCATAATCACATGATGAGCGTGGTGAATAGCCCTGCTCATCCGGCCCACTGTTCTCGGGTCTCCGTGTTCTATTTAAATTGTATCCAAGAATTTGCCCCAATAGGCTCATCAAACAACAGGAGAAACCCATTTGGATTGTGCGTGACTAATCCATTTCAGTTGAACTGGTGGTCACGCCTCGGGCCGGCCGTTGTAATGTTGTGAACGGCGGAACTGTACGGCAGGTCGTACAGCTTTTATGCCCAATAAGGTGTGTCACAACTTCAGGCAGCTCACATGCCTAAAATGTTACACAATCACATAATTTCCAATTATTTTCTTGCTGTTTTGTTGTAATTAAAATGCCAGGTTCAGGTATTACCTGTACAGCGTTCTGTCATCAGTTGTTTTATCGTTCTAGTACTGGATTTCCTCCACCTCTGGTAGGGCTTGGCACCTACCCTGATGTCCTGCTGAAATTCGAGCTGTACCCTTGATATTGAGACAACCATTTAAATAATTACTTCAAAACAGGGAGCGCTGGTTGGTCAGGTGGTAGGATGGACCTTCTGACCATTACTCTGTTGTCTGTTTTGCTCCTCCTCCCTCCCCTCTGGTTGAATTAAAATCCCTGTTTTGTCCTCCCCAGGTGGAATACTCCTACCCCCCTCTCCTGCCCCAGGAGGGCCATGACAGCAATAACCTACCTGAGGAGTGGAAATACCTGCCATTCCTTGCGCTGCCTGACGGAGCACATAACTACCTAGAAGGTAGACAACTCCTCCTGTTATCTCTCGTTAACAAGGTTGAGACAAAATATGAGCCGCTTGTAGAACCAGGAAATGTAGAACCAGGAAATGTAGAACCACAGCCTTGAGGCCTGTTTTCCTCCAATGATGTACTTGATGTTGTGTGTGATCCTGCAGACACTGTGTACTTCCACCTCCCGCCTCTTGGTGGCGCCGACATGAAGTGTGTGTATGGTGTGTCCTGCTACCGACAAATAGAAGCCAAGGTTTGTTCCCCTTTCTTGAGCCCTTCCTAACGCATTTAGGAAGAAAAACTCCCGTCTGTTTTCTCCCTGTAGCCATGTGGTTAGTCAGGCAAGGCTACATCAGCGTAACGTAACGTAACGTTACAATGTTATCGTTGTTGCATTAGTCCCTGAAGGTCCGGCTGGCTGACGTCACCAGGGAGACGGTTCAGAAGAGTGTGTGTGTCCTCAGTCGAGTGGTGAGTTGCCTGACATGGGACAAGGCCGTGGGGGGTGGAGGAGAGGGAATAGAGGAGCAAGAGGGAGGGACGAGGTGTTCCGAAGCAGGGAAAGCTGAGGGAGGGACAGCGGCGTTCCGAAGCAGGGAAAAATGAGGGAGAGCGGTGTTCCGAAGCAGGGACAGCTGAGTTTGCTTATGTCTGTCTTTGACATCCTCACAATAGACACTGGCTTGACAGCCCGAGGACAGTGTGTCGGGGTGAGGCGGGGGGGGGGGGCTCTTTCTCTGGGAAAGATCTACAAGACAAGGAGCCCAGGCCGGGAGTGATGGCGTGCACCAGAATAGCACACAGAGCCGCTGGCTGTTGTAAGCCCTTTTCAATCCAGCAGGGTTCCCAAGTCAAACATGCAATGTGTTCATTTGTAGTCCAAAGAGCAGCTGACAGAGCCTCAGGCTCACGTCTTGACTTTCTATGGAGCCAGTGAATTTGAACAATGGTGAAGTCAGGTGGAATTCTGTTTGGATTCCTGGGCCGCTGTAGTCTGTCCTGCATCTTAACCCAACTGGTTGGTCACCATCCTCTTCCTTTCTTCCCAGCCTCTTTATGGCCTGCTCCAAGCTAAACTGCAGCTCATCACACATGCCTACTTTGATGAGAAAGACTTCTCACAGATATCTATATTGAAGGTGAGTAATAGAACCATTTAGTGGTCAAATGTTAAACCTTAAAAAGGGTTTCACGCTTTTCTACAAGGCATTTCTATGTTTGTGGAACATTTTACCCAGAATCTTGTCTTTGCAGTGTCTTTCCCTCTCTATTGCAGTTTTGTTCTTTCTCCTTCTCTATTGCTGTCTGTCTTGCTGTCTGTCTTGCTGTCTGTCTTGCTGTCTGTCTTGCTGTCTGTCTTGCTGTCTGTCTTGCTGTCTGTCTTGCTGACTGTCTTGCTGACTGTCTTGCTAACTGTCCATAGGAGCTGTATGAACATATGAACGGGTCACTGAGAGGAACGACTCTGGAGGGATCCCAAGTGTTCTTGGGTAAAGCCTGGCATCTATTCTATAGCATTTTAACACAATTCCCTGCTGGCCTGAATCAGTTTTTTCTCCCAATCCTGGCCCTGGGTTCCCCAACATGATGCATTGATATGTTGTTGCTCTACGTTAATGAGACGTTACTTTTGTATTGATGAGATGTTGTTCTCCAGGGAACAAATGCCCGCTCTTTACCCCTGTAAAACTCTTACCTATATGGTATACTACCCCTGACCAGGAACTAATGGCTCTGATTGATGTCAGTATTGTACTGCCAGTCTGCTGTGACCAGAATGCAAAGTGTCTAGATGGCAGGAGTCATTTTTACAGATCAGCTCAGATGTGTCTTCAGATTTTCTTCTGGTGTCTTAATGTGGGACTGATGCTCCCACAAATTAATACATTGTCTCGTTTTATGCGCATTTCAAAATGTTCTTTCAATCCCCCCGACAGGTTTGTCACCCCGAGATTTGATACTGCACTTCAGACACAAGATTCTCATTCTCTTCAAGCTCATTCTGCTGGAAAAGAAGGTGAGGTTTTGCCTGTAATACTGGATGATGAGTGACTCTTAGTTGTATGTCCTTGATTCCTTGCCTCCTCTCTCCTTCAAAACAAGGATAAAGTCTCTGGGGAGGTTCCTAAGTACTTTATGATGGAAATGAGGACATGACAACTAACAGAAATGTAATGGAGATGTAATCAAATCCCACAAACGGCTCCATGAATTCACCTGTGCTTGTGTTGTTATGCCAGTGTGTCTGTGCATGAGTGTGTGTTGCTCCACCGTGCGTTAGTGTGTGTCCTATGTTCACAACCCCTGTGTGTTTTTTCCAGGTGTTATTCTATGTGTCTCCAGTCAACAGGCTGGTTGGAGCCCTGATGACCGTCCTGTCTCTGTTCCCAGGTCAGATTCTCCTTCCCCTCATGCTAAAGGTCAAAGGTCATGCTGTGTGTTTTCATTGGTTGAAGGTCTTTTGTGCTTTTCATCCCTCAGGGATGATTGAGCATGGCCTGGCCGAATCTTCCCATTACCGGACGAAGAGCAGCGTGTCGGAGGACGTCAGCCTGGGGGAGAGTGCGTCGGGGGCGGAGGAGTTCGTCTCTGTCTCTGTCACGGACATCATCCTAGCGGAGGAGGACCAGACCCCATCACAGAGAACCACATCGCTCCCAGGGACCTCCACCCCAGCCGGAGCGAACCACCACCTCAAGCCGCCCTCCCGGACGTCCCCGGACTCCTCGGAGAGCGACTGGGAGACCCTCGACCCCAGCGCGCTGGAGGAGATCCCTAAAGACTCGGAGACGGGGGGTTCAGGCTCGGGGAGTCGCGGGGTGGAGGCGCCGGAGACCTTCGACCCCGCCCCGGGCATTCCCATCACGGTGCAGCCTCAGGGCCTGTCGTCAGCCGGGTCAGGAGGTCAGGGGGTCATCAGCCAGGGCCTGGTGTCAGGCCTGGAGGAGGACCAGTATGGCCTTCCGCTGGCCATTTTCACCAAGGTACCTCAGCCCACGACTGACCTCTCACACAACACTCTAGGTGGACCCGCTCTCCCTGCTCTCTACACACATTACTCACTCCCTCCAGTCCATGAGGTAATTACTAACCCTAACCTAACACAAACCTCATGGACTGCATTGTGCTTCATATTCATGTACTGCTGTCTCACCCGGTCAACCACAAGCAGGGTTCAAACGTAGTTCTGCCGCGCTTGCTCTATCTGTCCAGTTTGGAGGGGTTTGGTTGAATGTGGGTCTTTTGTGAAAACTGAAAAACAGTCCCTGTTTGTTGCCACAGAGACCGACGCCTGCATGTTACAAAGCCAACGTCCAACTGACTGGGGCAGAATTACATGTTCATAGAAAGGACATCTCCTGAGATCTCTGCTAAATCCTGTCTTAAACCAGATGGGACTTAGTCAAATAGTTGCATTTCTAACTGCCAGGTGCTCGCACACGCGCACGCACACGCGCACGCACACATACGCACACACAACCAGTTATGCGAGGAAATGAATGTCACATACCCATGAGGCGTAACGTCTTCGGCCCTGTTCAAACAACGTGATCACCAGCCTCCACAACATCCCCCACAAGCAGAACATCCGGTTTTAGGAGAAATTAAAATATGGAGCCGGAGACCATCTTCTGTCTAAGACAAGACCTCAGTCCTCCATAACTAACTCCTCCTCCCCTTTCACTGGATTGGACTCCAGAACGATGTTGGTTGGGCGATGGACGCCACCCAAACTGCCATCTAGATGATGTCGGCTGTACTGGGGACAAACACAGGGAACGGACATAAAGTGTGTGATCAGTGCCCCCCAGTGAACGGACGTAAAGGGTGTGGTCAGGGCCCCCCAGGGAACGGACATAAAGGGTGTGGTCAGGGCCCCCCAGGGAACGGACGTAAAGGGCTGTTTCTGGGGAGGTAGTTTCAACCCTGGCACGAGTAACCTTTAACCTCCGTGCCTGTTGTTTCCAGGGTTACCTCTGCCTGCCCTACATGGCCCTACAGCAGCACCACCTGCTGTCCGACGTGACGGTGCGCGGCTTTGTTGCCGGGGCAACCAACATCCTCTTCCGTCAGCAGAGGCATTTAAGTGACGCCATCGTTGAAGTGAGTCCTGCTGCCTGTCTCCCTCTGTCCTGTCTCCCTCTGTCCTGTCTCCCTCTGTCCTGTCTCCCTCTGTCCTGTCTCCCTCTGTCCTGTCTCCCTCTCTCCTGTCTCCCTCTCTCCTGTCTCCCTCTCTCCTGTCTCCCTCTCTCCTGTCTCCCCTCTCCCTCTTCCAGCCCTCCATGGTTTCACCCCCATCTCTGTTCTATTTCTAGTGTATAGATAATTATTTTGTCTTTACTTGTATTCTGTTGTTCTGTGTTCTGCTTTCACAACCGGAATTTATCCCTGGTGTTTGCCTATCAGATTTTACCTTTTATATATATTACGTGTGTGTGTGTGTGTGTGTGTGTGAGAGTGTTTATGTTGATGTTTGTCTATCTATCTGTCTACAAGGTGGAGGAGGCCAAGATTCAAATCGGGGACCCAGAGTTGAGGAAAATGCTGAGCCTGACCACGGCTGACCTGCGTTTTGCTGACTACCTGGTCAAGCACGTCACAGAGAACCGTGAGGATGTCTTTCTGGACGGGACAGGCTGGGAGGGGGGCGATGAATGGATCAGGGCTCAGTTCGGCCTCTACGTTCACTCCCTGCTCTCTTCAACACTACAAGAAGGTGACATAACCTGACATTGATTATTAGAACGGGATGATGACTCTCTGAGTGTTGCCGTCTCTGAGTGTTGCCGTCTGTGAGTGTTGCCGTCTGTGAGTGTTGCCGTCTGTGAGTGTTGCCGTCTGTGAGTGTTGCCGTCTGTGAGTGTTGCCGTCTGTGAGTGTTGCCGTCTGTGAGTGTTGCCGTCTGTGAGTGTTGCCGTCTGTGAGTG
>JACXGJ010004684.1:15135-34992 GCA_016801105.1 Esox niger
TGTCCACCTCTCCCTCCCCGTCTCACGCCTTGTCCCCCTCTCCCTCCCCCCCTCACGCCTTGTCCCCCTCTCCATCCCCCCACCTCTCTCACTCCCCCTCTCCCTTCCCCCATCTGTCTCACTCCTTCTCCTCCTCTCCGTCCCCCCATCTGTCTCACTCCCTGTCCCCATGCAGGCATCTCAGGGGAGAAGGTGGAGATCGACCCCGTCACCAACCAGAAGACCAGTACCAAGTTCTGGATTCGTCAGAAGCCCATCTCCATCGATTCGGACCACCTCTGTGCCTGTGACCTTGTGGAAGAGCGGAGCCCTAGTGAGTTTCACTGTTGTCTGTCCACATTCCTGCGGTGTGTGCGTGCGTGCGTGCGTGCGTGCGTGCGTGCGTGCGTGCGCGCCTACACCCGTGTGCATTGGTGCGTGGGTCGACAACACAAGGTCAACGACTGTGGAACACAGATTTATTTTCTATATTATTTCATGCATTTCTTCTGCCTTAACTTCAGCTGACACCTTCTCAAACGCGCTGGGAACGCCAGCACTCCAAGGTGCGTCAGGTGTCAGTGTGAAGTGCGTTCTAATACCACAGCGAGACGAGACTCAGTCCATTACCCCGCCGCGCCCCGTGACTCCGCGCGCACGCGTCGACCTGAACCTAGCAGTATGAAATGCGGAAGCGTCTCACCGTTTCCCACTCGGGCCTCCGCGGTACGTCCAGATGTGTTTGAGCGAGTGTGAGGACTCGTATCTCCGTTGACCCCACCATCAACTTCTGTCATTAGCAATGAAGCCCTGGAAACGAGTCCTCCCGTGTTTTCTCTCCGCCAGCCGTGGCCACCAGCGGCGTCGCCGCGGCATCGTTAGCTTCAGTCTCCACCCTCATCAGCAGGCGGGCGGCACCTGTCAGGCCCTCCGTTCACTTTGCATTACCAGCACAGGCCCGCTCCGATCCTTATCAGCACCTCGCTGTATGGAGCAAACAGACGTTCTGAGTTAAGTGTGTTTGTGTGGAGGAGGGAGGAGGTGGGCGGAGGAGACGGAGGAGACACTGGGAAGCTGGGCATCCAATCAATGAGTTATCTGGGCTGTACGGAAGGGAGAGGAAGATTGTCCCCTCTGTAATGTTGAGGAGGCCGTCCTCGGGAGGAATTGATGATACGCTGTTATCAGGGGCCGGCATTTTCTGGGGCAGTCCAGTCCTTTTTAACACGGCAGAAGAACCAGGAGAGACTCCTGATGTAGTCCATTATTTACTGAGACTGGAGTATCCAGACATCCTCATCTGGGACGTTAGAAACCGGAAAACCTCAATTTTGTCGGCAATACGGTATCTAGAACCTTTATTTTGTTATTATTTTCCCCTTGTTAACCTGACTGGAGTTTGTAACGTGATGTGACTACAAAACCCCCGCAGCATATTTTAAAATGAATTAATTCCTCTTCCTAGTTCATACACCTTGTCTTATTTTGGGGCCTTACTTATCTTACAGAGACAAAGATATGGAAATCACCCCCCCCCCCCCCCAACCCCACTTGCAACCTCTGCTCACCCCCCCCCATGTCCATCAATATTAGCCCTTCATTGGCCTGGGCTAACCCACGTCTCCCTCCGAGAGCTCATTCCTCCGCGTCGCTCGGGCTCAACACTCCGTTGACCTGGTAATTGGCACGGAAGCCCGGCTCTCTCTCTCCCTCTCTCTCTCGCCATCGAGCGGTTCTACTTGACTAGGTAAAGAAGACGGCACGAAGATTAATGAAGGCCGGGTTAATGCAGGAGTGAAAGGGGGAGGAGGAGAGATGGGGGGGGCCAGGGGGGATATGCTACTTTCTCGACGCCTCGGCTGAGTGGAAGTTAGCACTGTCGTTGTCGCAGTGTCTCTTCACATGCCGCTGTTTTGTAAAGGGCCATTTCAGATGGTGCTGTATACTGCAAAAGGGCGGATGGGTTGGGGGACGGGGGTGTGTGATGCTGGCAACGGACCGGACTGGACTGTTCTCTTAATTTGGGGGGGGGGTTGCAGGGCCGGGAGTGTGTAAATGATTACAAAGAAACTTGAACTTGGGTCAGTGCTGACTGTCACATCAGCACACGTGGGGTTGGGGTTTCGAGGTGGGGGGGGGAACAGTTATTGAGTTTAAATGAGAAGCATGTGTGCCTATGAAAGACCCCGAATGTCTCATGTGTTCCTATAATCAGTGTCCTGCCAGAGTACCGCTTTGGATTGTTTCTTTTAATCACCAAACATGCAGTCAGCCCCCCCCCGGCCGGCCGCCCCCCCGCCGCCCCCCACCCCACACGGTGACTTCATCTGGAAGGCAACCTTTTGACAGACGTGACCTGTGTGTATGTTTAAGTCTGCACCCCGCGGTGCCCGATAGGGGCGGCCTGCCTCTCCCGCAAGGAAATATGACCACGTTCTGGTTTCTCAAAGCCTCTCACCGTCCCCCGAGAGCCGTAGCGAGCGAAGAACACGGCGACGTGGCGTGGGGATGCCGCCTCGTACTCCGGCCGTAATGTATTGGCTGCACCACTGGCTGTTGTAGTTGTGGGAGATAAAGTGCAGGAATGGTACGATGTTGACGCTGTTAATATGAAACGTCTGACAGTTTATCCGAAGGTCCTTTTCACCTGGTCTCATTAACATGGCGTCCCCGGACCTCACCGAGACCCCGTGGTGCATCCTCTTTAAGAGCCTGTCTGTTGTGATCATGTGCGCGTCCCCTCTGCTAGGCCTCTTCTCGGCTCTGAGTGGATATGACACTTACACGGCCTGCCTCTCAAATCAGACAATGGTGTGATTGATGAGTTGCAGACGGTGAGCGGGAGTGCCGAACGGCGCGTCGCCAGAGGTACTCATCGCGTCTTTGATCTACTCATTAAATGCTCCTCCAATGAGGCAGGGGGGATGGGCTGGCTCCACTCCAGGAACGGGGGGGGGGGGTTTGTTGGTGGGAGAGGAGAGGGATGCGCTGATATCTTGGGTAATTTCAGGGGGGGTATTTGTATCGGACTTCTGTGGAATCTCATGTTGGATGAAGCCTGTAGGGAATTAACATACCAGAAGCCGTCTGCTGTTATAGGTGAGGTCCACTTTACTTTTGCCTAGTGTACTTCGATTTTTTTTTTATTCCTACACACAAAGTTCAGGCATGTTGTGCTTTATTCAGATTTGGGTCGGTAGAAGTACAAGTACCCTGAAGACCAAGACCGTCGGCCGACATTACGCCCTTCAGGTGGGATTTAATTGAAAAATGCCCAATTTTGGAACACCATGAGATTAAGGCCCATCAATACACTTTTGCACCACCATCTAGCCGTTAGTATCATATATGAAGGACGAGGAGGTGGAAAGCGAGAAGAGGCACGGACGGTCTCATGACACCCCCGCGTAGATTTTCCACACGACTGCATCGGTTAGGGCTCTGAGATCCTGTCTTTGGAACTAGTCTCTATTCTTACCCTCCTAATGACGGGATACATAAGAGCCCGGTGTCAGAGTTAATGAGGGCCTTGCCTCTCTCTGCACCAACGACGCCCAGGGAAGACAGCCACAGCGCGCCTCCTCTATTGTATTCCCCTGTACCCTGCCTTCCCCACTTTGGGCAAGATGTTTGTTCCACATGGCCGGGCCGTTAGAATAGAGTCTTGGTGAGTGTGGTGTTGTCAGGAGGGGAGTCGTTTTCCCATCTTCATTTTCGAGACGTGGATATGTAAAAGAGGCACCTTTGTTGGATGGATAGAATGCAGCGCTCAGCTCTTAGGCATAAAACCGGGCCGTCTTTACACGTGCCTTATCCACAAATGGCATTGTGGGTCATATAGGTTAACCTGCTTGACATCTTTTAATGCTTGAATGTAGAGTATTCCACTGATAAATATTGACCAGAAGCATCTTTAGGAAATGTCTTATTTCCAGATGGACTATTTTGGTAAAAAAATGTTGAACTTCAGAGGGGCTTTGAGCATTTTAGAATGTTCCGCTTGCGTGTTAGTAAATGAAAGATGTTGGGGTTGTGGTCATCAAAGCGATATCACTGTGAGCCTTTGTAATTGTGATCAATGTTAACAGGCTTTTCTATCATTAAGCCATACAGCCATATAGAGGCAGTGACACCCAGCATCTTTAATGATGAAAATGATTTTTTTTGTGGAATAAAAAAAATACTAAAAGATTGATTGCTTAAAAGCTATTTTCTGTTGAGAATCCATTAGCAAGAGCCATTTTTCCCCTGGCTTTGACATGTTGTTTTTGCACAGATTTTTATTGCTCAAGATGCATGATTCTAGGGTCTGGTTCTTCATAGGCCGGACCTCTTTTTGAGGAACGATGCAGGCAGAAAAATTAATTAATACCAGCCACTTAAATCCCCCATAATTGATTGCGTCCAATTGGCTAGACTCAGAGATATATAGAGGGAGGAGAGGGGATACTTTTGGGAATTGTTAAATTTGCATATGTTAGCCTTCACTTGCTTATTGAGCCTCCTGGTTGATTTACATCAGACGGCGATGCATTAACAGTAATGAATGGGTTGTCCAGACCACAAGGTTAGCTGTGAAATATAACAACCCTACAGTACAGAGGCCTCGAGGAGACACCAAAAGACAAGGGAAGTAGGAGGCGCGGAGACACCAAAAGACAAGGGAAGTAGGAGGCGCGGAGTCACCAAAAGACAAGGGAAGTAGGAGCCGCGGAGTCACCAAAAGACAAGGGAAGAAAGAGGTGTGGAGACACCAAAACAAAAGGGAAAGAGGCGTGGAGTCACCAAAAGACGAGGGGTGAAGGAGGCGCGGAGACATCAAAAGACAAGGAAAGGAGGCGCAGAGACAAAAGACGAGGGATAAAGGAGGCGCGGAGACACCAAAAGACAAAATGAAGAGGCGAGTGGATCCAGCCGTGTGGCAGAAGATCCAGCAGGCTGCCGAGGTGGCGCCGGAACGACGGATCACGTCGACGTAACCCTTCAAAGTGGTGGATTTCACTCAAGCGCTTCCACAAGCTGAATTCAAAGCCCCCTCCGTGTTCTCCCGGGCATACTCGCCCCTTAATGAACTCCCAGCTCCCAACTCAATCAGCGACGACATAGCATGAATGCATTAACATAGTAATGCTCGTTCAATTAGGAACTTCTAGCCGCGGCTCTCAGATTGGATAACCCGCCTAATAGAATGTGATGTTGGAGCGCACAGGACTAGGTGTGTTTTTATCCAAGCCGTAGGGAGTGTGGAACTCCCGGCGGGCCGACGGTGACCTCATGTCTCCATGGGGGTATTGATTTGCGCGTGGGGTTTACCGCCTCACATTGGGGGTTTAATGCTTCGCACAGGGTTAACAGCGTCGCCGTCGCATTGGGTTTAATGTACAGCCTTTGATTCGGCTGAATGCGCACTTTCCCCCATTAATAGATGTGGTACTTCGCCACCCACATCAAGGCCCTTGACTCTAATATAAAGGTGAACTAGTGCTCTCTTCAGTATTTACACTGTGATGCTGAGGGGGGGGCAGTGATTTTACCGTGTCTCGGTTGGTATGAATTCCTTCTTTCACGCTGGCATTTAACAGCCTCTTCCCCCTTGTCTGGCAGGTCATGCGATATTCAAGCTCATGTATCTCAGCAACCACGACTACAAGCCGCTGTACTTTGAGTCCGATGCTGCTACCGTGAATGAGATCGTGCTCAAGGTGAGTAGATGCGCCACACGCTAACGTGGTCCTGGCCAACGCCACGGCGTTTGGAGAGAGGACTTGTCTTTGTAACCCAGTCGTCATGGGCAGCTCTCCTGTGGCGGTTTCTACGGTGCACACAAAAACAATAGAGTCCGATGACCCGGTTTAGAGTATTGCCAAACCTATCAGCACTGACCACACCCATCACCTGTGAAGTTTGAAACCCCGCGCCGTTGACGGAATTGAAACGGTGGATGCCTTCAACGTTCAGTTTCCATGCCGGAACGGGCTTTCGCGTAGTTTAGCCCTCTTCATTGTAACCTCTTCATTTATTTAAAAAAACAACTCATGTCATGTCATCGATGACAGATATTGACAGATTTTACTGTGCAGTTTTCAATCCATCCACATGGTTGCAAACCTAATAGTAAACACGCAGAGACTAAATATCCTATTAAAAAATGCAGATTGATGCCGTGAGGCATTTGTACCCTCTCTGTCTATGATAATTCACTGGGTAACCACCAGAATATGGAAAATAATGATACCTGCTTTAATTAGCAGTAATGATGAATAATTATGACTGAAAGGACCTTTCTGCTGTAACTCTTGGAACTGGAGCCCGGGAGGACACCCTCTGAAGGGCAGGGCAGTCGGGGTGAAGGTTGTGGGTAATTGCGAGGACTCTGATCCCCTACTCTGATGGGACAGGGTTTTTTAAGCAGCGTGTCACCAGTGCGGCTCGGTAGAGACATGTCACCGGGGTTGGCGGGTGTGACCTGTGTGCCGGCGGTTTAATAACTACTCTGCCTCTCCTGATGATTCCATCTCAAAATCTCAGCGGGCCCAGGTTTGACCCCTGGGGTATTCCTCTCGAGTGTGACCAGACATCACAGGGAATGATTCTTTCATTACTGCTACTTGATGTGGCCCGGGGGGTTGAAAAAGAAGACTGTGGTAATAAAGCAGATGAGAGGAGAGGATGTTAGGTGAGGCTTTGAAAAACATAACTGAGCGTAATTCCATGTTTTCACCGAGCAGTACATGTGTACATTCTTACTTACTTTGAATGCTGTTTATCTCTGTCAAACTCTTTCTGCTCCTCCCCTGTTTGAGTGCCCCGCCACCCGCTCGCTTCCCACCGTCATAAAAGACTCGGTCACACACAAATCACAGCTGCCCCCCATGAAGTGCATTATAACCAAAGGACTTACTCGTATAAAAAAATATATATACGTGTGAACGTTTTGGTCAAAGAACAGGGTTTCCATGTGAAAGTACAGGATTTTACCGGCCGTGAAATTATTGACAGCGTTCTTTACGCCTTTACCCATAAAACACCATGGGTGACGAGGACCCCACAGTGCACGATAACAGGTCTGTTGGAGACTCCCCTCTCCAAGGCCAAAGGCTTCGTTTTTTTTAATCTCCTGCTCTGTGCATTAAACATCCATTAAAATTATCTATGTTCTCATCACCTCGGCTCTCCCGGCCCATAAGTCTGTCTTTTATGAGCTGTCCGGCTGCAGAGTTCTCGTGTTTTCCCTTAAGGTGGCATATGTCCCCGTTTAGTGACACCTCCTGGATGTGGCCCGACAGGAATGTGTTATGGGGACTCATCTCACATGCAAAGGGGTTATATCCAATGGTATATTAGATGTTCCAAAAAAACTAAAACAAAGAACTATAAATCTCATCAAGTCTTTTTTTTTTCTCTTTTGCTGTTGGAAAACAATGGAATGTGATGTGGTGTTTCTGTATGTTAGGTGCATGTTTCTGTATGTTAGGTCAATCACGTAACTCTGGTCGATCCTCAGGTGAACTACATCCTGGAGTCCCGGGCCAGTACTTCGCGGGCTGACTACTTCGCCCAGAAGCAACGTAAACTCAGCCGTCGCACCAGTTTCAGCTTCCAGAAGGAGAAGAAGTCTGGTCTGTAGAGGCCCTATAACCACTGTCTAGAGGGAGATGAACACAAGGAACCTGGCCGACCTCACTCGTGTAGTGAGGCTGACCACAGCGCAGGAACTGCAGGTCAAAAAAGGAGAGGGATGGAAAGTGAGTGAAAGTGGGAGAGGGAGCCCCATTCACAGAGTGTAGTGAGAGATGATGCGATATAGAGGGAGGCAGAAGCCGCTTAAGCCCGGAACATAAAATGCCCATGTTTTTACAGACGGTTCTCCATTCATATCAGCTTAATGTTCTCAACATGTTTGTCTGTTGAAAAAATGCGCACACACATGAAAACAAGAAAGGCGGAAATTCCTTGTAATCCTCTTCTGAATGAAATTAAGGAATACAAAGACCCCTCCCCCCGTTGTCTTCAACCTCACTAACTCTGGATGGGTTGGAGGATGACGCTGTCAATCAATTTAACCCAGTTCATCCACTGCCTATAAATCACAACGAAGCCATCGGGACAATGGAAATACGTAATCCTCTGCTTCTACTCTTTTCTGTGTTTAAACATGTAAACTTAATCAGAATTTTGTTGTACATTGACATGTAAAGGGAACATCCTTGCATTTTTTTATTTGTATATAAATGGCGATTACATTCAGGTTAAGGAAATTATATGACGAAACTTGCTTTGGCCATAGTATGTTCAGTGCCTGAAACCTTTCAAACAGTTGCTCACTACCAGTCAATGCCAGTTCTGCTGACAGAAGATGTAAGAGATCCGTGGAAGGGAGGCATTTCTATACTTTCAAGACTGAAAAAATAAAAACCTCAAACCTTGCTTCCTAAAGGCAAAGGTCAAGGTGGTTTAGGAAGGGGTACGACCTGACAGATTTATATGATTTGAAAAAAATAAATTATTTACCTGTACTTTTTACTGTGACCTATAATATTTTTTTCTGCATCGTATATCTATGGACTGTAAGATAATTAATGAAGCACTGTCTGTTAAACAGATCATAATGTTTGTTTCGACTGTCCTGATAAGACAGTTAGGGAATGTATGACATTTTTACAGCATTTTGTTGACGTTGTTAATACAATGACATTATATAAATACAGCTCGGATTTGCGTTCCCCTCGTCTTCTTTCCCCTTTCTGTTTTGTACGCAACAGTGGCCCCTGGATTATGCTGAGAGATTTCACAGTAGGAGATACCTTACTGATCAATCCAATTTGTTTTATAGAGTCCTTTTTCCATCAGCTGTAAGTGCTTTTACAAACACCCAGCCCGAAAGCCCAAAAGAGCCAGCAACAACAGGGTTGAAGCGCAGTGGCCAGAAAAAAAAACATCCTAATGGTGTCCAAGAAACCTAGAGAGGAACCAGGCTCTGATGGATGTGTAGGAAGATCGCAGCACTCATCCACCCTTGCAGTCTGCCTGCATCATTCATTCTTTGGTAACATCTGTTAATGAATAATCCAATAATAGTGAACAATCCATGGTGCACAGTGACGCTTCACATAATGGCATAAACACATTCAACAACACACAGGTGTCAAACCCAATTTCCGTTCCATTTCCCTTTCAGTGTGCTAGTTAGAAAACATGAAATGACAAAAATAGACAAAAAGCGAAAAAACCCGCAAAACAATGGAGGTGTCAGGCTGCAACGCTTTTAACTCCACTCCAAGCCTCCATCTTGAAGCAAACCCCAAACCGGCTATGAAATCTGTTTCTGAGTTACTGCCATGCTTAGTAAGAGGGAGCGATCTGGGAGGTGTGCAGAGGATGGGGCCAGGTGGGCTGCGGGGCTTTTCTCCTCACGGCGGTGTGTCGTATAAGTGATGTTTAATGAATGGGGCTCCTGGGGGCTCTAACACACGAGCCGACCTGTCAGTTTCCAGGCCGGGAAATAAGCGGGATGAGGCTGATGATTCAGTGGCTCCTGAAGTGACTACGACAGTAAATCTGTTCCCTGTCCCTCTCTACCCTCCACTGAGGTTAAACTCCCAAAGTTGATGAAGTTGCAGTTCATCCAGCTCAGAATATCCTGCAGTTCTCAGGTAGTATCTACTGTGCTCGTCTTCAGCATTGACTGTAGCCATTCAGAAGATTCAAGTGGTAATGTGATTGTTCCTGTTCAGCCAACATTATGTACGGTTGCCTGTGGATGCATTTTCTGCAACCAGTATTCCTCGCAGAACCGCCTTGATCCCCCTTGCTTACATTGAAAAGCTATAGAAATATCCATCTGATCTGGCTTATTATTCAAACCATTAGGGCATGGAGTGTTTTGAGAGAATGTGATTGGATCGACCCTTAGTCAAACATACAAAGCATATAACTGAGGCTTCAGCAAGTGTTCTGCTGTAGCCTAGAGGGTTAGGCCGCAGGCTATGTAGTCACTGGTTCTGAGTTCGATTCCTGCCTCTGCCTGTACTTATGTCGCAGGGTGGAACTGAACTCAGAACCTTCGGAATGGATGTCGGCGACTTTATCGCCCAGCCACCACCCCGACCACGACACCCTAATAAACGGACCTGCTCTTTATAACGAACGGTGCTCACTGCTGCCCCTAGTGGTCGTACACAATGTAACACACCTTATGATGAAGGGATGCCAAGGCTTCAGCAAGTGATTCATTGTAGCCTAGAGGGTTAGGCCGCAGGCTTTGTAGCCACTGGTACAGAGTTCGATTCCTGCCTGTTGTATCTCTTTTGAAGACGATTAAGCGTGTCAAAAAGTAGACACTTAGAAAGTACTTATGTCACAGGGTGGAACTGAACTAGGAACCTTCAGAATGGATGTCGGCAACTTTGTCACCCAGCCACCACCCCGACCACGACACCCTAATAAACGGACCTGCTCTTTATAACGAATGGTGCTCACCGCTGCCCCTACTGGCAAATTATAAAGCAGAGACACTTGGAAAGTACTTACGCCACAGGGTGCAATTGCACTCACAACCTCAGAGCCCATCCACCATCACTACGTACTTACAAATCAGCAGGCTACTTAAAACGATGCAGGAATCGAACTCAGAACCGGTGGATACAAAGCCTGCGGCCTAACCCTCTAGGCTACGGCGGAAAACTTGCTGAAGCCTCGGCATCCCTGCGTCATAAGGTGTGTTATGTTGTGAATGGCCACTAACCGTGCGCAACATTGCCCTTATTAGCTAATACTGCAATGGAGAGAGTAAGAGGGGCCAAGCGCAAGGCAGAGATAGCAAGAGGGGTAAAGAGCAGTGGACCCTGCCATTAGGCTTGGTAGACAGCCATCTATGACCCCAGAAGGATGAAATAAAGTGTACAAAAAATAACAATACAGTGTTTTTTATATACATTTTTTTGTCTTTAGGTCTGTTTGTGTTACTCAAAACGATCCTCGAATAAAATCATGCCTTGTAATACATTATGCTTGAAACCGATCTTAATCTCACTTAAATGGTCCCATATTGTTTCCCACAGCAGAAGCCCGAAAGACATTAGGTAGTATAATCAGTAAGCATGAGCCTGCAATACAACAAAAGAGACTGACAGCAATGTTTTTAAGATACAGGAAGGGTGTCTATAACAGTAGATACAAATCGGCTTTGGCTACAACGTGTCATAAACGTGAATAGCTTAGCGGCTGTGGCTACAACGTGTCATAAACGTGAATGGACCAACATATGAGAGAAACGTCATAACCATGTAAGCTCACCAGGAACAAGCATCTGTGTGATGCTATTTAACCAGAGCGTCACAAAAAAAGAACATTTAAATAGCCTCCACAATAAGTGTTTCAAAATAATTACATTACACAATATGTAATCAGTAAACACCCACATCTACTGTGGCTTTAGTTAGATCTTGAAATGCTATTCTTCACGAGCGTTGCAAATAATGATCTCTAAAAAGAAACGCCATTTATAGTCACACTTGGATGTCCATTGTGTTGCTGGAAGTAAAAACAAAAACAGATCATGTTGAGGTTTGTGTCCTTATATACGTGTCATTACTGTGGTTGTTTTAAAATGCGTGCTATGTGACTCTCAGACCTGTGGGGATTGGATAAGGGTCGGATGGTCACAGCTGGCGCTTCCAAGGCTCCCTAAAGGAGGTCAACAGTCCAGCGGGAACACCTCCCGCTGTCCCTACCCAGTTTGGCATCAAAAAATGATCTGAAATGTACCTGGGAGCTCTCGATTAAGACTGTCTGGAGGACATTTGGGTGTGGTTGGCACTGTTAAGTACATTCACTGGTAAGATCAATCAAATGCAGCTAAAGAAAATACAGTTAATGCACACTAACAATTTAAGAGATCATGATGTGCAGTTTGCGTTTCATTTGGTTTTTATAAGTGAGAACCAAGTGGCTTCGGGTGTCGTTTGTGGGAAGACCAATTGCTTCCACTACCAGGGATCTGTGGTTTATATATAGAATAATGCAGGGTAGATGTATTCTCTGTTGTGTGTGTGTGTGTGTGTGTGTGTGTGTGTGTGTGTGTGTGTGTGTGTGTGTGTGTGCGTGCGAGTGTCTCTCATGTGAAGCAGTGGCTACTGACATTTCACCTCAGGCAGTTTTGGGGTGATGCCCAGTTCGACTAATCCTCCATGTCACACTGATCAGCTCTTCAGGAAGTGACTCTTAGGCCAGAGGGTAACCAAATGTTCCGCAGAGCACCGAATTCACATCACACCTCCCACTGCTCTGTCACTGGGCACGGCGTGAAGCGACGTGACGAAAATGTCTGTGTCCATTTTATTTTTTTAGGTCAGGTAGACATCACAGAATTAAGTGAGTATAGCACCTGTAGACATACCTCACAGCCTTAGACATTTGGGGCACTTTGAGAGCCCCAAATGTCCTCACTTATGTTAAAACCCCACTCCCCAGGGCAGGGATTGGGACAATGCCCTGGATTGGGTGCCATATTTTGCATGGCATGTTAAGAGAATGTTCTTTCCTTTTCAACTTTTTTGGAAAGGAAAGAAAAAGGTGCAGTGGACTTAATGTTTTCCAGAGCTGTGTATGTGGCATGGCAAGCTTTCTGAGCATACACTGTCCAATTTAGGAACCTGCCTACCTGTGTTCTGATACCTTCATTATATTGGATTGTAGATATTTACATAATCATGATATCCAACCTTCTATTCCTCTAACCTTAATGTATGTGAAGGCTGTGACTACAGAAACCCTGATTCTAAATTTCACATCAAAACCAAGTTAGGAATCTCAGCTTTCAAAATGCATTTACATAAATTGGATGTTTCTGCTTGGGCTTTAAGAAATTAACATTTGCTTCAGGCATCCATAGGCCATTTGGTCCTTGGTATGGTTAGATTCAATCATCTCTCCCAGACAAAAAAATAAGGAAATACTTTGCAATACATTAAGAATCAATATAATATTGCAATGTGACCTCAATATTGTGATAAGGTCTTAACGTGTGGTCCCTGACAATTCTCACCCGTGATTTGAACCAGTGTACCCAAGGCAGTAGCCTATTACCCAAGATCACCCTGAGCTAAACTGGGGTACAGGTCCATTTCTAGAGCTAAATTAATCTCTAACAATAACGCATGAGAGTCACGTTGTTTACCCATAATGCACCCCTAAAGGGGAAACAGGGCACAATACAATAACTTCATTTTTCATTGGCGGATAAAATGAATGAACATTTAGTCACGGCACTGTACAAAAACACGGCACCAATATACTACAATATGACAACGCCATATATAAATGCTGGAGTGGACGTGCACTCATTCTTAAAATTCAGTCCCTGTGGCATATTTCCAGCCAAATATTGGTCCTGACCCTAAATGGATCCCAGTACCATCAAAGCCTTAACCCTAAACCCATCCTCAACCAGAACCTTGACGTATATAATAACTTGACCCTGTTTCGTGAAGCTGGTAGGGTGGAGTGGCCAAGAGTGTCAACACATGAAATAATTACCGGAAAGAAGAGGGGGAGGGGAAGAGTGAAAGGGGGGGTGTATCTTCTGCTTAGATGGGCATTATTCACACCCCTGTTATTTCCGAAATCCTACAATTTAACCAGTAAAAATGAAAGCCTTCATGCAGAGATCATGTTGTTTCCTTCGGTCCCTGGACTACGTTGATGTGAGCAAAACAAAGTGTTACATTATAACTACAATCATACGATACAATTTGGTCAAATGTGATCTAGCACTATTTAATTCACCTTAACATTGTTTTGAATGGGTGAGTGTTTGCACTTGGGATGCGTGGAGATCTTTCACTGTTGCACTGTGGAAAGGATGGAGAGATGTATAAAATATCTTTCAAATGTCCTCCCAATTTCAATCCCAACAAAACCGTTTGGATCAACTCAAAAGGATTATGAAGTTCTACTTTTCTCTGATGTCATCATTGCGGACATCTTTTGTCATCTTTGGCGCAGGCTCTGTGCTAACACAGATATCACACGCGCGGTTCTCACACTTAGCTACCTAGCACACGGTCGTCGTGCTACAATGTCAGTTGAGATTAATCACAGGTTTCTGTTAAGAACAGCGTTGGTTAAAACATACACAAACACATTTTGAATAAGCTGGTGTTACAATTAAACACATCGTAGATGTCCCAAAATGGCAAGCCGTACTTTGATGAATACTACACGATAATTCACTTAATGAATAAAGACGTATTAAAAGTGAACTCAATAAATTTGACTGCATATGTAATGTCCCAGGACACCATCTCTTAGGGACATTCAGTTCAACTGACACAGATATGAAATTAAAGATACATTCTGGAATTTGTGTTTTCAACCGGCAAAATGACGTACCCTGTCACTTGTTTTGTTTCCCAGCTTTGGCATGGGGCCCCGTGGAAACCATGGCAAGGGTTCACATTAGCCTGACTGCGTCGCAGGATACGTCGCTGGTGGTAGCATTCGAACTCGCATCACGACTGCATGGGAGAACTGCTAATGTGCTAATGTGAGTTTTTATCTGGTGGTTTTGGCAAACCGGCCGGGAATGTGACTTAACAGAACCAAAGACATGCCACATGCATAACTGGGATGATTCCATACTTTACTTAAATTTTGTCCAGAGTGGTTAACTGTATCTATTTCCATTGCAGTTTTTTACCAACAAGTGTCAGGGAGATGGCTTTGTTTTGGTTTAAACTGCTGTTTGCCCCTTTAGATGGCTTCCCAGATCAGACTGCAGTCTGTGAGTTTCTTTCAGCTGACGCCATTTTTACTGCTGTCAGTTAAGTACCATTTATAGGTGACATTTCTTTCGAACGCAATTAGTGACGTCTGAGTGCAATATTATTTACTGATTCTGTGATCATGTCTTCTCTTTTTTCTGTACTGTAAAGAACTTTGTTCATAAAAGAAAGCTTTTGTTCATGAAAAGCAAGCCTGCCATCTAGAGGTTAAGAGCAAAGAGTCATTAAGTATTTTGAGCCATCTGGGGGTTAATTAAGATTCATGTATTCAAGTCAAGTATTTTCCAAACTAAAACATCTTCTGATGTCACATCAGTTACTCGCCTAACTAATCACCTGTGTAAATCCCAATGCCATGGTTGAGCCCAGTACCTCAAGCAGTCAGATATGTGTTATGAAACCTGTTCAATGTCCATGCCAGATTCTAGCTGGGCCAGGTCAATAGATACCGATGGGAACATTTGGGCTGTGGGCAGAGACAGCAGGAGTCGTCGGGCAGTTTCTAGATCAGCAACCCTAACGGGCAGACTGAGGACTGGGCCAGCTGGGAGTTGTCAGGCCTGGTAGACCTGAGGTTTGGTCAGAGTCCTGCAGGACAGTAAAGAAATGAAAAGAGAAGTGTGACCACGGTTCTGGGCAGCTGCCTCTAATGCACATGTACTGCTGTAGTATGGTTTTGAATCAGGTCCACTGCTCTTTCAGCATGACACTGTTACCATTCATCATTTTCCCTGATAATAAAGCAGAAAACACTTGAACAGACTGTATACAAGAATAATTACAAACAGAGGGAGTATACCTAAAATACAACAACATGACACCAGGTGAGATAAATGACAGCAGACACGTCCAATTAAGGGCTGAGGAAACAACTCTCAGTGTCTGAGGTAACCAATAACACATTGACAACAATCGTAAACTCCACCTCGTCTGTGTACCACCAAAAAACCTAGCCAGTATAAGATGCCAGCGCATCACATGACACTCTGAGTGACTCTATAGGTGATTGTCTTATGAAATGTCCCTCGGCCGACAGTCCACTTCTACAACGGTTTGTTTCTTACAATGGTAGTAGCTCTATGGCACCATCTACAGTTTGGATGTGGCGAAGAAAATAAAACATTCCTGCAATTCTCTGGTAAATTTATTTCTCAATTGGGGGAACGGGGAAATTTATTAAGAACATTTTATGAGTTTTTTTCTGACTGGATTTCTTTTCGCCTTCTCTGAAGGTCCCAGCCAGCCACAGTGATTGATTGACAGATCTGAGAGCCAAACAACACTGGCTCACAGACATCCCAGTCCCCTCCGCTGACACTCCCACCCATGTTGATTTATTGACTGAATGGCCAAAAATGTAAAGGCTGTACATGACCAAAAAAAGGTCCCTGTACTCATTTTAACAAAACATTCACCAATGACATAAGAAGGTGACCTAGAAACATGTTAAAGGGATAGCTCATTTATTTTTTTGATTCAGGTGCTTTGACATTCATTATTCTATACCATGTAGTAACATTTTCATCTGCAGCACCAACATTATGTAGTGAAGTAAACAGTCAAAGAGATTAACCTTTGTCACACTTTAAAAAAAAGACTTACTGTAAAATGATTTATAATTAATAAAACAGGACAGCACAGACATTTCCAAATATCTGTGAGCAATTGCGAAGTAGACTGTAAAAAAGGATTTCAGTTAAGAGTACAAAAATACAAATCAGTAAACAGATTTTTATATATTTGTTTTGGCACAAATGTTCAGTGTTTGCAACAAGGCCATTTTGCAAGTCCCGGTTCTGAAGATTTGCTTCAATAGACAGTAGTGTGTTATCATTTAGCACCAGTTAAAAACAAATGGCTACAGTCTCCTCTATCATGGTTTCATGTGAATTGTTCTAGCTATAAAAACATTTGAATTGCACTAATTCTGATTAACTTCAATCTAACATTATTGGGCAACAATCACATATTAAAAGAATCTGCTGTAAAAAACAGGAGAAAGAATTGCAGGGGTTTGAATCGCTGGTCAGATCACCATAATTTGTAATGTTTTGACAAAATATCAATATACTTTAAAGGTAAAGCTATCAAACTTTCCACTATTATTTTGTTAAAATAACAAATTTTCACTTCAGTCCTCTGAACCTTGGTGAAGACAGAACGAACCCCCAAGGGAAAAGTGTTCCATTTGGGCAAACCAACACCCAGCCCTCGTCATCTGTATGAAATAATTATTGTTGTGTGTGTCTCTGAAATGTGTGCTGTTCTTATCAAATCCCATCGCACGTACCTTAAGCTACTCAGACTCTGGGAAATTCCTTTTTCAGGTTACGTTCTGAAGTGTAAAAGCTCAGTCTCAACAGCTACCTACTGGGGTTGTGGGTATGCCTTCATCGAGCGGTACTGCTCGGAGTCATTAAGCCACATCTCTCTCTCAGCTATGGGCCACAGCCTCCAGGTCTGTTCCCTTTTTCTCTGATAATTCATTCACTGTTGGTACCATAAGAATATGCCTGGTGTTAATGTCATCATTTTACAGTGGGGAGTAAATCTATTTGACTGACTGATTCAATTCTTAGACCCCTTCTTTCATTCAACTTTCTGATTTATATTGCGTGATTGGACATTTCCTTGTCATTATTTTGACTTTGGAAGGGCTTTGTTTATTCATTTGGATTGTATTTGTGACATATATTAGAATATAAACACTACTAACAATGAGACACAAGGATATTATTGCACAGAAGTTAGATAACCATGGATTATTGCAAGTTTGAGTACAGGTCCTGGTTAATTGGTTTTCATCTATGTGGTATGTAAACCCAATGGCAAAATGCATTATGGGTAATATGAGCACATAAATCAGTAATTCAATCAAAAACACAGTTTCCTTAAAAGGTAAACGGGGTAGCTATGTAACGGAATATTGAATATTTTTTTCTCAATTTAGTTGGTTGTATATGACCCAGAATAATAAATCCAACTTGCGATGATTTACTCTTTATGTAAAACTTTGTTTGAAGGTTTGAATGAGTAAGAATTAAAATATAATTAATATGAAAAATAATATAATTAATATAAAAATACAGATTTTACAGATCCTAATCTCTTAGTTATTTTACTTTACTTTCTTTTTCTGTAGCTGAGTATCTATAAAATTGTATATTATTTATTCTTTGGGAGAAAAAAATTCTACCTGATGAATGTTTTTTTGAGATAGAAGTAGAGCATACAAATTTTGAGCTTGTAAAAATGTAAGTGTCCCTTTTAGTATAATATTATTGGACCAATAATGTGCATCTTTCTTTTAAATACTACAATTTTTCTTTTAAATACTGTCTTTTAAGTACTAAAATAAATATAAAAAATCAGCTGACAATAGGTGAAATACGTATTGTTAATATGTACATATGTAAGAATGCACATTGTTCGATTACTATTATTCATAATGATGTGACTCCTTGTGCTCCTAAAATGAATTCACCAGGACCTGAGTCAGGGTGAACAAAGTGTCATCACTATAGCATACTGATCACCATGACATTGTCATGTAACATGCACCAAGGTATCATTGTACATTCACAATAATCTCAGGATGAAACAGACTTACTAACATGTGTACTTTCAGAAAACAAACTGCTAAATCTGCCTGCTTACTCTCGGTATACTGGTTTCAGACCCTTACCATAACCAAACTCAACTATTGAGGAAATGTGAACATCCCGTCATTCGCTCGTGAACGCTGAGCAACAGCACAAGTTCACTCCACGAACCGGAGTAGTAAAGTCTCGCGTTCAACACTCATTTTTCTCGCAGAGACTCCTCACAGTACTTTAAGGTCCAAAACCGACATCCCCCTCCCCCCACTGGACATTAGCCTTGGAAATGGCACAGAACTGGAATTGCGCCACCCTGTAAGAAAAACTAGGTTGTTTACCCGTTCGTCCTCGACCCTCCGCCCCTTATTGCAGTCGGATGTGCAGCCTCACGCGAAGTTTCTCCCCGAGCACCTCCCCCGTGAGGTAGTCTCGGTCCCAGCGCTCCTCCTGATCCCTGAGCTGGGCTTCACTGTAGAGCGACAAACTGGCGATCTCCAGCATGTACTCCTGTCCGGGCGCCATCTTCCTCCGGGTGCTATGCAGGTAGCTCAGGCCGTCACGCTCCCGGATGTGAAACAGGCCGCTGTGGTTGCCGTTGGCGATGATGTAACGCACATGGCCGGCCAGGGCCTCGGTGGCAGGTACCAATTCCAGGATGTGCTCCTCGGGATCGAGCTGGGAGACGTTGAGGAGCAGGGAGATGGGCACCTCCATGTCTAGACTGGCCAGGCTCACCTGGGTGCCCTGAGGAGAAAATCAACAGGGTTACTCTGTGAGGTGACAAACCTGCCGTGTGAAAAGGAGATACACCGTGGAGAAACCAACCTGCCGTGTGAAAAGGAGATACACCGTGGAGAAACTAACCTGCCGTGGGAAAAGAAGTTGCACCGTGGAGAAACTAACCTGCCGTGGGAAAAGAAGATACACAGTGGAGAAACTAACCTGCCGTGGGAAAAGAAGTTACACCGTGGAGAAACTAACCTGCCGTGGGAAAAGAAGTTGCACTGTGGATTAACTAACCTGCCGTGGGAAAAGAAGATACACAGAGGAGAAACTAACCTGCCGTGGGAAAAGAAGTTACACCATGGAGAAACTAACCTGCCGTGGGAAAAGAAGATACACAGAGGAGAAACTAACCTGCCGTGGGAAAAGAAGTTACACCGTGGAGAAACTAACCTGCCGTGGGAAAAGAAGTTACACCATGGGGAAACTAACCTGCCGTGGGAAAAGAAGTTACACCATGGAGAAACTAACCTGCCGTGTGTCAATCGTTTAAACAGACGAGAAACCAATGAGTTGTCAATGAGTTGCCCGGTGGGGAAACTAACCTGCCATGTGTCAATGAATTACAGAATAACACTGACATTAAAGGAGGAACATATCTTACTGATTTTGATTGTGAGGAAATTAAACAGTCCTGCGTTCCTCACTGTAGACCCCATGTGGCCCACCGGGGGAAGATGGGCTGACATTATGTGGTTGCAGTCTCAACTTAT
>JACXGJ010004685.1:0-25467 GCA_016801105.1 Esox niger
TGTTCTCATGCCATATCTCGCGTTTTCCAGTACCTCGTTTAGCTTTTCCGTGTTCCGACCTTTTGCCCGTTTCCGACCATTCTGCCCGAGCCCTTCCTGTACCTCTGTACCTCGCCGTTGCTCCGACGTTTCGCCTGCCCCTGACTACTCTGCCCAGCCCCTGTCTGTACCTCTGCCGTCAGCACGTTCACCGACCTCTTGCCTGTCCCCGACTACTCTGCCTGCCGCTCGTCTGTACCTTCGTCGCCGGTGCGTAAGACTCGTTACCTACCGTTCCCGTGCTGCTTGCCAGTCCCTGTCCCTCTCGCCCTCGGTCCGCACTTGGGTCCTCACCTTCGACCGTGACATAGGGGTGGAAGATAATGAACAGATGAGTCTTGAGACGTTGCTGGAAGAGAGGGATCATCTCAGAGTCACGGATGGTTTTCGGGAGAGAGTTCCAGAGCTTAGGAGCAGCCCTTGAGAATGCCCTGTTACCAAAGCCTTTGAGCTTGGATTTGGGGATTATTAGGTAGCCTGCAGTTCCGGAACAATGTGAGTGTTTAGGTTGATATGGAAGAAGAAAGTCAGAGAGGTATGCTGGGGCGAAATTGTTTTGGGCTTTACATATCTGTAGGTGGATCAGGGTCAATGTGTTGGCAGATAGGAAGCCAATGTAACTCACAGATAGGGGTAACTTGGTGTGAGGGAGTAGTCTGCCTGCAGACTTTTGAACCATTTGGAGCTTATTGAAAGATGTAGATTTGCCAGTGAGTAGGGAGTTGCAGTAGTCAATACAGCAGGTTATGAACTGAAAAAAACTAGTACAATGGAAATTCTAAATGTGCAGTGCAGGCAAATTGAAGGTGCAAGGTGGCATGTGCAACTGAATTGCAGGGATAGCAGCAATGTGGTTCTCAAGGTAGGCAAATATTGAAAGGGAGTTGGGCAACAAGGTCTCTGTGAGGCAGTACTAAGCGGTGGGCGTGAGGGTATGATTATTGATGGGTCACAGAGTTCAGCAGGGTTACTGTAGAGCCTGCTGGTGCGGGAATGAAGAGACCTGTACTGCCTGCCTGATGCAAACTGTTTGTGGCATGGATGTGCAGGGTCTGTGATGATGTCGCGGGCCCTGTGCAGAAACGACTTGCGCTGGAGGTCTACAATGGCTGGGAGCTTTGCAACAGTGATGTGCTGTGCAGTTTTCATCCCCCGTTGTAGGGCCATCTGGTCGGCCACAGCGCATTTGTCAAACCACACCTTGTCACAGTTTGTCACAATGCTCTCTATTGTGCAACAGTAGAACTTCACAAGGATCTGGGAAGACATGCTGGCTTTCTTGAGCCTCCTCAAAAAGTACAGGCGCTGCTGTGCCTTTTTGACCAGGGTTGGGGTGTTTAGGCTCCAGGAGAGGTCCTCGGCAATGTTGACACCCAGGAATTTGAAGGTGGACACAAACTCCACCTCAGTGCCATCGATGAGAACCTGGGCTTGACTGCAGCCTTTAGACTTCCTGTAATCCATAATGAGCTTCTTGGTCTTGTTTGCCTTGAGGGCCACGTTGATGTCAGTGCACATATTTATTTCATGCCCCAGGCACTTGACCTCCTAGGCTGACTCATCATGTTCACTGATCAGACCTACCACGTGGTGTTGTCTGCGAACTTGACGCTGGTGTTGGTCCTGTGTACAGGAACGCAGTCGTGGGTGAAGGTGGAGTACAGGAGGGGGCTCAGCGCAGCCTTGTGGAACACCAATGTTTAGCATCAGGATTGAGGAAGATGAAGTTGTCTAACCTAACAGACTGCAATCTGTTGGTTAGGAAGTCCAAAGTTTCAGAGAGCTGTGCAGATCCCCAGGTCATGGAGTTGGTTGACCAGCCTAAAGGGAATGACTTTATTAAATGCTGAGCTGAAGTCTATAATAACATTCTCACATAGGTGTTGATTTTGTTCAGGTGGGCCAGGGCAGAGTTTAAAGCTGTGGAGATAGTGTCCTCTGTAGACCTGTTTGACTGGTAGGCAAACTGGTAGGGATCCAATGTTGGGGTAGGCAAGACTTAAGGTTGGCCAGGACTAGTCGTTCGAAACACTTCATTATCGTGGGGGAGAGTGCAACAATTCCGAAGTTATTCAGGCTAGTTGCTGTCGATTGCTTTAGCACCTCCACAATGGTTGCAGAAAGCACGTTGGAACAACCGCCTGGGCCAGTGATATGTTGAAAATGTCAGTAAAGACCTCAGCCAGCTGCCCTGCACATGCTTCCACAGTGGAAATATTTACATTTTTCATTTTTCTCCAGCACAATGTCTTACCGTGTTTTGTCACTTGTTTGTCATTTCCTGCCAAAAGAAACCTATTGGTCAAATACAAATTCACTATTTATTTCTATTTATATTCTTTCCCATGACGTAGTTGTTGGGTGTTGACACAAGAATTTCATTGTGCAGGATGACGCTGTGTTGTTCGGTGCATTTGACAAATAAACTTTAAAACTTGAAATGTAATGAGCTTGATATGGAGCTGAAGTTGATGAACAGCATTCTCACATTGGTATTCCTCAGGAAGAGAATTGGAAAGTCAGTGAGCAAAGGCCTAACGGAAAGGTCAATGAGACAGGAATGACTCCGGTTTTACAGTAACTGCTCCCCTTTACTCAGAAAGAGAGGAAAACATAGGTCCTGATCACACACATTGCAGCTAACACCGCAATAAAAGCCTTGGACAATGCCTTTCCTCATTATTTACCTGTGCTTCCCTCTAACAATCCATCCTGCATTTTTTCAGGACTGTGGCCTGGTGGTGCAACCAGATCAGCCATGTGGATTGGAGCCTTACTTTGGGCCACGATCTACTGGAGACACCCAAGCCCCAACACGACCCTGCATGTCTGGGGATGTTCTAGGTAAGATTTACTTCTGAAGACGGAAGCTGTCAATATACCTACATGCATACATACAGTATTGAAATTAGGTCAGCATAATGACCCTCTAGAGTTTATATATCAATTACTCCCCTGCTTAAAACAGTTGGGTGTCAAAACAATGGTCAGATGTGAAATGTGCAAAAACAGCATCTCACAAACTGAGCATTACTTTAACTTGCATTTTCAGCTTAGACTAAATACCGATACATCATTGCATGATATTCTCTTCAGACAACAAATCACCAATGGGGAGTACCCAAGAAATGCAGTCAGTGTGATGGTGTATTGATTAGACAAACTGTAGCAGACAACTTTACCGTAAAAAGAAACTAAGTTCTTCCCTCCCATACAAATGAAATCCCAGTTGCAACAAGGAGATATACAGATAGAGCTTTGTGATGTAATTAGGTAAAAAAATCTACAGGCGTGCCTTTCTGGTCAGTGCTGGATTTTGGCACTTAATATTTGGGCTGATGACGTACACATTTCTATTGGCAGAAATAGGGAAGGGTTTAGCATGAGTACAGAAGGGGCTATATAGTATTTCTGTGAAATAGCTAATGAGCTTCAGACACAAACCAATTGTAGTGGATAATGTGTTACCCATTTTGATTTTCCTAATTTCTAGTATGCAATATGATATTACTTAGAGCTGATCAAGTAAAACCAAAAAGGCCATTTCCCAGTTAAAAGCATTAGATTCAAACATGTTTTCACAATCCATGGTCAACAAAAACTTCATTATAATTGTGTAAAGGATATAGTTGAACATTTTTTTCAGGAAATTCTTTCAATAAACTCGTCAGCATATGATCTGCTCTACATTCACAGTCTAAACAAAAAACAACTCATGGTAGAACCAATGAAGATTTCTGCAGAAAGCATTGGTGAATGCCTTGTTTCAGTACAACAGAGCAGAGTATGTAATATATTTAAGAAAAATAGCAACAATTGCAATAATGCAGTGCCCCTTGATTTTCCAGCATACTTTGAATCTACAGACTCTACTGAACATTTCCTACAATACATTCACTGTGGCATTTAGAATACATTTTTCTGTATGAATCAATATGTATTCCATATCCATTGAGTTACATTGTGGCCAACGGTATGGGCGGAGAAAAATGCCAGCAACAATTGCATATACACTGTTCCCCCTTGATTTTCCAGCATACCATTTCATAGATATAAAGCATAAATGGGACATATAGTTCTATCTGACATCTCAATAGCGCCACCATCTTACCTGGGACCAGTTTGGAAAAGTCAAGCCACTTACCACAGATAATGGTGGTATTTTGTTAAGTATGTTAAGATAAAATACTTAACATTACATACCATGGTTTTAATCAATTAATTTCAGCCTACCCATAGCTGTTGAGCTACATAATCTTACTGTATCAGAATGTTTAGATTTTCAGATGAACTATCCTTTTAAGACCTTATTTATAAAGAGAAATCAATCTGAAATCAAGGCCTCTTTTACGGCTGCGCCCTGTGTACAGCAAAAAAACAATTTTTGTTCATCATCAATTGAAAATGACTAATGGAAACCAAATCAGCAAGCTTTAAATTATTCTGCAATTCATCACATGAATGAGGAGCATGGTACACTGATGCATTTTTCCCCAGTTCTGAATGAGGCAGAAGATTCTCTAAGACCAACCAATCTTATTCATTTATTAGTGCCAGTTCCTGCCAGTTCTTGAACTACTTATTGGTGTGAACTATATTTTTATTCCTGTTGTTTTTATTTTGTTTCATCCATCGATTGTTAATCTTTTTCATACAGTTTATACTGTGTTCGACTTCCTGTAGTTTTTGTTCTGTTTCATTGTTTCCTACACATTTTAAATTTTTGGAGAACACCATACAGTTTCTATGGTGTTCTACTTGATTTTGTTTTTACTTATTTCATTGTTTAGTAAATACCTGCTTCCCTCTATGTTCATTGTCCTTTGACTCATGCATCTCCCCATATCGTGTAATCCAGAAGAATATATGTTGAACGATGACATCTATGTTGTCAATAATACCGTCCTTCACGAAAACATCTTGCCTTCATCTGACACAGTCTCATTCTGTTACCTTTTGCTCAAAAGACCATTCCCTCGTATAGATCCACTTGCAACAATAACCCATAGACGTAGCACTTTCTTTCCATTGCCTCTTTCACTGTCTGTAGGCTCAGAGTTGTATATGATCACACACAAATGGACAAAAATGTCCCTTACCTGAATATTTTCTCATACTTACCATATTGCCCCTCCATGGCAGTACTTTTTATATACAAAATATACTTCTATGCTGTCTTTCTCTTTGACACATTCAGAGGCACACACATTTTTTAATGTGGAATGTTGAGTCAGCGGTCTATATGACTGTACAAAGATGTTGTAATGAATACAGAAGCAGGAGGTTGGATCCAAGTTCATGTCACGTCCCCCCCTCTGCAAGCGCGCAGAGGCGGGTGCTCGCGCTCCTGAGTAACCAGCGCGCATCTGTTCTCACACCTGTCATCAATCACCACTCACGCACCTGTTCCCTCTCATCTCGTCACCACACCGTACAAATTCAACTCCCTGACACTTCTTCCCTGCCAGAACAATGGTTCATGCTCACATGCCACATCTCGCAATTTCCGAACACTCTCTCCGATTCCCTGTGTACAGATCGATCGCCCGTCCCTGACTATTCTGCCTACGTCCTGCCCGTGCTTCTGCCGGATCCTGAGCCCTGGGTCCCCACCCCCCGAGAGGTATGACGGCGATCTGGGTTTGTGCCGCTCTTTCCTGCTACAGTGCAGACTCGTTTTCGGCCAGCAACCGAGGACCTACGCCACGGACGGCACCAGGATAGCATACCTGATTGGGCTGCTCCGTGGACGGGCCTTGGAGTGGGCCTCTGCCCTTTGGGAACGCCAGGATCCGGCAACCCGGTATAACGACGCCTTCACCAGTAAGATGCGGAGGCTGTTCGACCACCCGGTCCGCGGGAGCACAGGAGGGTGAGACAACATGAGCCGTACCCCTCACCACATCCGACCGCTCCGCCAGAGCCCAGAACCACGCCCCCGAACCCTACATCGCTCACCCCTCGAGGAGCAAACAGGCGTTGATCGACTCTGGTACCGACGACAGTTTCCCGGACTTGTCGTTGGCCGCCCAGCTGGGGCTTTCCGCTGAACCGCTTTCGGAGGCCATTGAAGCCGTGGCTTTGGAGTCAGGCTCACCAATGCCCCGGGAGTCTTTCTGAATTTCATTAACAACGTGCTGGGCAACATGATCGGGCGATTTGCCTTTGTATACCTCAACGACATTTCTGGGCTTCGCTAACTTCTACAGATGGTTCATCCGAAACTACAGCCATGTGGCTGCTCCGTTGACCGCCCTAACGTCCTGCATTAAGCCCTTTGCCTGGACCCCAGCGGCTGAAGACGCATTCCGGGACCTTAAAGCCCGCTTCACCTCGGCGCCCGTCCTCTCCCAACCCGATCCATCGCGGCAATTTGTAGTTGAGGTAGATGCCTCGGATGTTGGGGTTGGGGCGGTGCTATCTCAACGCGCCGAGGATAGCATCCCTGCGCCTTCCTGTCACGCCGATTGTCGCCAACTACGAAGTCGGCAACCGGGAGTTATTGGCCGTCAAGATTGCCCTGGAGGAATGGCGGCACTGGCTTGAGGGTGCAGAAGTGCCCTTCCTCATTTGGCTGGATCACCGGAACTTGGAATACATCAGTTCGGCTAAGCGCCTCAATCCCCGCCAAGCAAGATGGGCGCTCTTCTTTTCGTGATTTCATTTCACCCTCATTTACACCCTCAAGGAACGGAAAACCAGATGCCCTTTTGCCGCATCTTTGCTAGGGGTGAGGAGCCGTGCGCCCGGCCTGACGCAATCCTGCCAGGGCGATGCATAATTGGCGCTGCACTTTGGAAGGTTGAGGAAATGGTGAAGTCCGCTATCCTCAGTGACCCGAGACCGGGAAACGAACCTCCTGGTTGCCTCACTTGCCATCTCGGCCTGGCCCTATGGCCTTCCTCCGCAGGCGGTTTTGGTGGTCCTCTATACGTAGTGACGTACAAGCCTACATTGCCGCCTGTCCTACCTGCGCCCAGAACAAGCACTCCAACCGGCCCAGTTCCGGGCTTCTGAGTCCCTTGCCTGTTCCTCGTCGCCCCTGGTCCCATCTGTCCTTGGACTTTGTTACCGGACTACCCTGTTCCGACGGAAAAACTGTAGTCCTCACCGTCGTGGACAGGTTCAGTAAATATATCCATTTCATTCCATTACCCAAACTCCCCTCAGCTAAGGAGATGGCAGCAATACTGGTCAAAGAAGTGTTCTGCGTCTTCGGACTGCCCCTCAACCTGGTCTACGACCGTGGGCCGCAGTTCACGTCTGCAGTTTGGAAGTCCTTTTGCCGTGCCATTGGCGCCACCGTCAGCCTCTCAACCGGTTTTCATCCCCAAACCAACGGCCAGGCCGAGAGGGCCAATCAGAGGCTAGGGTCTTCTCTCCGTTGCCTGGTATCCGCCAAACCCCACCACCTGTTCCTTCCAGCGTCCGTGGGTGGAATATGCCCACAACACCCATCCCACATCTGCAACGGGCATGTCCCCTTTTCCAGCCCCCACTGTTCCCATCCCAGGAGAGAGACCTGGCAGTGCCTTCCGTTCAGGCCCATGTGCGCCGTTGCCATCGGACCTGGCACCGCGCCAGAGCTGCCCTGGTTCGGTGCCAGCTCCTGCTTACGCTGTGGGGGATAGAGTTTGGCTGTCCACCAAAGACCTCCCCTTACGCACCTACTCATGCAAGCTATCCCCCAGGTTTATCGGCCCCTTCACTATTGACAGGATCATCAACCTCGTAGTCGTCCGCCTCAAGCTGCACTCCTCTCTCAAGGTCCATACCTCCTTACATGTATCCTGCATTAAGCCTGTGCGTCACAGCCCGCTTCTCCCTCCTCCTCGGCCGCATGCCACATCTCGCAATCTCCGAACGCTCTCTCCGATTCCCTGTGTACCAACCGATCGCCCGTCCCTGACTATTCTGCCTACGTCCTGCCTGTGCTTCTGCTCTCCGTCCGAGTCCTGATCTCTTGCCTGTCCCCGACTGCTCTGCCCACTCCCTGACTGTACTTCTGCCACCCGAACGTGTACCGACCTTCTGCCAGCCTTCGACTACTCAGCCTTCTGCTCACCTGTGCCTTCGTTTCCGTTACGTGAGACGTCTCACTGCCCATCCCCGACTACTCTCCCTCACTTCCCCAGTCCGCGCTTGGATCCTTACCTGCTGTCCTGACAGTTCAGAAGCACAGTTTATTTCACAAAGGTACCAAGCATGAGCTGGAGTCTAAGTCAACACAGGGAGACAGTCCACAGAGAGCAACGGTAGAAAAGGAGCAGGCAGAAGACAAGGTTGTAAGACAGGTAAACAACAATTCGTAACCAGTAGACTCAAATACAGATAACAACTATGAATGCTCAGAATGCAGATAAACTGGCAATACCACGCAAACAACCAGGGAAAATGGACTGACATATATAGGACCGTCATGAGGGACAGGAGTGTGTGAACAGGTGTTTAGAATTCTGGACATTGTGCTCTAGGGAAAGTGCTTTGTTCAAGTGATGTTGGAAATGGGTTGTCTTCGGGTGAGGTAGGGCAGGGCCAAGGGCGTGTGACAGACCTCACAGATATGCAGTGTGAGTGTACCCTACTAGAATACTTTCCTAAACTCCCCATATTGGAGGCCCCTGTCCATGGTTGCTATGCAGCTATATTTATAATTATTTTCATCAATCAAGCAAATCATTCAAACGTATTTTTTAAGGCCCCTTTTACAGCCACAGTTTTCACCAAGTTCTTATACAGATACTCACTTCACAGATCAAGCAAGAAATTATGCACATTGGCTAGGAAAAATCCCTAGAAAGTTTAGATCCTACAAAGAAACCTAGAGAGAAGCCAGGCTCTAAAGTGTGGCCAGTCCTCTTCTAACTGTGCCAGGTAGGTATTACCTTTACATTACTTTTAAGACCATATTAGTATTTTAGCACATTTGATGGGGTAAGCATACTTGCCCATATGACACTTTTTGTGTGTGTCTGTGTGTATTTGTACAAGGAAAGTGATTTAAACACTCAATATGCCCCATTTTAGGGGACCAAATAAATGTTGGCGGGGTGAGCAATGCTGACGTGTGTATGAGATGAATTCCTACTGACACAGTGTGAAGGCCTGCTGGCAAGCGCTCACACCTGGCAATTATGCATTTATATTTTTGTTTGGTTTTGGAGAGACTTTTCCTTTTTCTCTATTCCTTTATAACTGTCCTCTCTTTTTTCCCTCCAGGTCGTTGGGTGGTTCCCTGCCTCAGTTGTGCAGACAATCGGACCTGTGACTGGAGAGAGGTTGCCTGGCAACCCAACGGCTGCTACCATCCTTTTCTGGACTTGCCCCTGCTGCAGGATTGCATGAGGGACAGGAAGGTAAGCCTTGTTGTAGGTTCTTGCTAAAACCCATAGTTATATACAGGCCATTGGAGAGTAACCGACAGACGATGGTTTAAAAGCCCTGTTCACAGTATGTTCAGGAACAGAAATCTCTTAGATGTATATAGGATGACCTGAGTTCAGCCATTTCTCTGAAGTTATGTTAGGGGAAGGTACCAGCTAGCTCTCCTCTCATTATAATGTCCTGCTACCAGTGTTGTCTGATTATTGATTAGCTTGCTCCCCAACAGCTAGAGGGGGTATGGGGAGGTTAGTGTCGGACAGGTAAGCTGGGTCATAAAAAGCACTATAAATCCAACCACTACTAACTTATATCCAGACATGAAGCCAGACTGCAGTTCCAACAGATTCAATGGGACTGATATTTCCTTTACACATGTGACATACTGTAAGACACACACACATGTACCAGTAAGGAAGCCTGCTATCTTTGTCAGGCTCTTGCTTGGTCAGCACTGAGTTTGAGTAAAGTGTGGGTAGATACATGTGATTCTATTCTTACAGGCCAACATGTGTTCTAAAGATGGGATGAAAATAATCTAGTAAGGATAACAAGACAGGCAGTGTCTAACACATTTCCTTGTCCATTAATTTCAGGCCTAAACCATTCCTCTAACATTTGTCTCTATTCCTCCATTTCATTGAAGCCAGATGGTGGCAAGTCAGACTATGGTACATTGCTTGTGAGGTGAGAGAGTGGAGTTTGTGTTTCTGTTTGAATAAGTCTATAAAACCAGCAAGATGTTAGTTCGGAGCACCAGAGTGGTTAAGGGACAAAAGGAATACGCTGGCTCAGCCTTTCATTTTCATTGCAATTACTTCTTTTCTGCTAATGGGGTGGCATGACGTTTGCTGCAGTGCAATGTCAGTGTCTTGACCTTTCCTCACACTGTCATTAAAAGACTCTGTATTGCTGAATACGTCCAGGGTGTTGTCTCTGGGATCTAAAGCCTAAAAACACCCATGGGAAGTGATATGCAAGGTAGAGTACAGTCACTATAGCTGGTATTTTAGAAGTAGTGCTTACACCTGACTAAGTGAAAGCTGTATTAGTATAGCCAGCTCAGCCAGGAAACTAGAATGGTAATTGGTCAGCTATGCATAAGCTGACATCAGGATTGCTCCTATCACAATATCAGATTTCATACCTCTTTATTTACTCATCAGGTTACTCAATTCAGTTCTGATTTGCTAATGATGGTCATACTAGCATGTGGGTGCAAACCCACACACCAACTCTGCCTCCACCTGTTTGGTTCTGTGTTTCCTTTTAAAGGTGGATCAGTACAGTCATCCTAGTCTTCAGCAAGAGCTCCAGAAGGGATGGTGTTGGTCGCCTCAAACCGTGCATTGATGGTGTTGAGCTTGTCAGGGAGGGAGGCTGCAGGCTGGGCATCATTTCTGTTTCTCCCTTTATAGTCTGTGATGTGTCACTGTGCACACCACATGTGTCTCGGGTCAGGGCTGTGGTAGTTGGACACCAACTTATCCTTGTACTCTCTTTTGAAATCCCTGGGTCATACCATAGGTCAAGGCTCCAGGTTCCTGGAACAATAAGCAGAGGACCGTGCTCTGAGCATAGCACTGACATTACCATTAAATTAATTGTTAAACTAATACGTGGCATATCTGACTGAACTTTAGTAAATGTTTGTAGTGGTTTGTAAAACAGTTCCAGTAACAACAGAGTGAGTGAATGGGTTAAACAAACAGATTAAAATTAAGAGACCACTGCAAATTGAACATCTCTGTTCCTCACTCAAAACTTTCCTTTTCAACATTTTTGGAAAGGAAAGAAAATGATGCAGTGGTCTCTTAATTTTTGCTGGAACACGTAAGCGGAGCCGGCTAAGAAGACCAAATGTCTCTTACTGACTGACTGAGTCCCCCTTGTTAAATAGCATAGTAGTTAGAGACCTGTAAACCAGGTTTGCATCTCCTCATACTATTGCGACTATTTCTGCCAATAGGATGCTCTTGTCTTTTCTCTTGATGATAAAGTTAGTTATCATCACCTTTATTGCTGGACCATATAAGCGGAGCCGGCTAAGAAGAGCGAATGTCTCTTACTTACTGACTGATGTCGTGGACTTGAGTACCCCTTGTTGAATAGCTTATTGGTTAGCGAAGCAGACCTACAAACTATGGGTCCTGTGTTCGGATCTCCTCACAGGCAAAGCAAAGTACGCATTATGAATTATTCCGTATAGACGAAAACTTTGCTGTCTAAAACCTACAGTATAGTTAGTATAATATTTGTATTTGTTGGCGGCAATAAAACTAAGTTATACAGTATTGCAACTATTTCTGGTACATTCCACGATTCTCTCATCTTTTTACTCGATGAAAAGGTTAGTTATCGTCACCTTTATTGATAGTTATTGTATTAATGTCATTCACAAATGAAAGAAAAAGTATGTTGTTATGCCTTGAAAGAAAAACACAAAAGGCTATACTGTCCCCTGTCAAATGTAAAGCTCAGTGGTGTACTGGTTAATGGCACAGCCTTCCATGTGGGTGACCAGGATTCAAATCTTTAGAGGGCAAGATGTTCTATTGTGAACTAGGCATGCCTGGTTTCTTGTTTCCAGAGCTGTATATTAGTTTACAATGTATATTTATTTCAAATAGAAAACTAGCATTATATCTGTCTGAGATAACGTAATTTACTCCAATTTATGGGTTATTGGATACTCAGAGGTTATTATTAGCCTCTTATTATTTTAAACACAGAGATCTTTTCTGCACCTGGTTGACACGCATGCTCTACTTGTGCTCGATGAAATGATGAGCGAGGAACAGGCAAAAAATACCGAAATTGAGAATGTGCTAAAAGAAATGCATCATCAGTTATATGGAAATATTTTGACCAAAAACAGTTACTTTGCCAGGGGTGCCTTGCAATTGTTGCCACAAGACGATGCAACACGGCTAATTAGTTAAATCATTTAAGGTGGCACCATAAATCTTTCTATGACGAGTGCAAAGCATCTGATTGCCGTCCAAATCAAAAATCTATTTCAGATACATTTGCCAGCGTTAAACCATAGGAGAAAGGTTCAGCCCTACATAAGTCTGACCATACATGATTAATACACTTCCACCCGAAAAGTTGCTCGTTGCAAACGGCATTTTTCCCCTGAGGATCATACAAGTAAGAACATCGCAACAGGGATGAGAGAAGCTTTAGCTGCTTGGGGCCTAGATGAAAGTCGTCTAGTCTGTGTAACAAAAGACAATGCCGCAAACATGGTGAAGGTTGCCACCCTGAACAAGTAGATTGCTGTGCTTTGGCCACAGACTGCATCTTGCAGTTGGTAAGTAATGCCTAATTGCGCATTCTATTTTACTACTGTTGCTATTTCTATACTATTACTATAACATATTTGTATCTGGCAACCTTTTCTGAAATATATATTTTTTTATAAGTTTCATACATTTTAATTGTAGAGGATGGGGCTGGGGAAGAATGAAGGGTTCAGACTCTCAGGTTGATAGCCAAAGCTCTGAATACCAGGGCTGATAACCTATGGCACTAATGTTTCATATTTATATATTTTTATGTTTAAATGTTGCATTTGTTTACAATAACAACCAATGAAATTAAATTCCCTTGTATTTTGGGTTTTCATATAGTTAGTGCTGAACTCAATTATAGTTAGTGCTAAACTCATCAGATATAAGTTATATGAGAATGTATGTGTTTTATTATTGGTCATTAAAACATGAAGAAAACTATACATTTTATTGGTAAATAACTGATTGTGTAATCATTTGCAAAACCTTTATGAGCATTGCATTTTAATAAGTACTTTATTGTCTTGTGAAAGAGGATGGATGCATTGACCGTGCTGCAGGTGTCTACAAGAAGCTGGTCACTTCTCTCACAGCTGGAATGCTCTTGACAGAGTCCAGAAGGAACTCATTGTACCTTCACATTCCCTCATATCAGATGGGGTTCCAGACAGCAGTTGAGCAGTAGAAGGCTTTAACTCAAGTCCTGTCTGAGGGTAGGAAGGCACGGCATCTAATTCCAACCTGGCAAGATATAGTCCTAGAATCTGTCTGTAAGTCACTGGGCCCACTGTTAGACTTCACAAATGCACTCTCAGGAGAAGACTACATTAATGTCTCATATTTGAAGCCAGTTCACTTCAACACTTCAGTGCTGCTAATACAAAAGGCAGACAGACTTGACCAAGACCTTGATAACGGAGATGTTGCACTACATTTATGAGAAATATAAAAAGGAAGCTACTCAGGAGCTGCTAGATGCGACTTCTTGTTTAGAACCCAGGTTCAAGATGGACTTCATCAGTGAAGAAAACAAGCCCCAAGTAAAGGTCATCAGAAATGATGGAATGCCAGGAGGAGACGTCAAGCAGCAGCACTGAAGTGGAGCCTGAAGTTGTTGATACGACCCAGGCAAAGAAAGCTAAGAAGTTTCTTTAAACAGAGCGGCACTGCAACAAATTGTGATTCCTCTCTGACCCATGAGGATGCTGTGGCAGCAGAATTAAACAACTACCTGCTAACACCTTAGATAGACAAAGAGGAAAATCCACTTGCATGGTGGAAAACATAGAGTAAGTTTTCCACATCTTGCCAATCTTACCCCCAAGTATCTATCCATTCCCGCTACAAGTTCCCCCGCAGAGAGGCTTATCAGTACAAGTGGCAACATTGTCACTTGCCAACGGTCATGCCTCAAACCTGTAATGGAGAATAGACTGGTATTCTTGGCCAAAAACCTTCAAGTTTAAATGAGCATTATATAAATGCTTAAAGACAAGTTATTATATTTGAATATTTTGATTTTCTATATTATTCAACAGTTGTGAGAAATATTTTTATTTATTTTACTAGGTACTCTGTTTAGAAAGAAACCAGATTTTATACAACTGAAAAGTATCATTTAATCGAAATTTGTCTAGCCATGATGCTCAACGCTGTTTTCCTTTGGCACTGTTGCTAAGAAAAGTTTATTTTAAAAAAAAATGTTTGTGAAATACAATGTTTCTGTGTTGATATTTGTTATTTGTTTTAAGTTCATTGGTATTTATTACAAATTAGGCTTCGCTTATATTATTACAAATGATTTGTTTTATAAACATTCTATATTGTGTTTGTAAACCACTCAGGATTGATGTATAGCTGCTATTGTTTATGTTTCAAATGGAGTAAATTACAAGATGCTTATTGTTTACGTTTCTATTTTCAAAAAAGATGTTTGTAATTACTTATTTTGTCATTCACATTAATTCCCTATTGTGATAATGAAACGTACTCCTCAGAGTAATGATCTGTTTTGACCTGGTTGGAGTACTGATATAAAGCCTCCTGTAATCTCCTGGATCCCTTATAGACACCACATCTCTTGACTCACAAATGAGTCCCTTTTTTTTAGGGTAAGCAACATTCATGATTTATATCATAACATGTTCGATCATTGACTTTAGCCTGAATTGATATGAGTATAACATGAATACAATGGAACCACGGTGAATTAAACTGTATATAAATTTATATAATAAATTAAACTACCTATGTCTAATGGTAAAAAGTCATTTTTGTTTTCCTTTTAATTTTAGAGAGTAATTAATTATTCTTAAATATAACTTTTCAAGTCATCTGCTGAAGTCATTCTGTATTTTTTCTTAACGCAATATTTATCGCAGAAAAACATAAGATTGCAACGTTCTAGTGGCTTCTCATTCTGGTGTCAATTTAGACTTAAATTACTTTAAGGCAACAACAGTCATAACTCTTTAATAACAACTGTTTCCTTAAAAATCAGTTACACACATTCTAAAAGTGATTACACACTGCCTAAATGTGATCTCACACTGTCTAAAAAGTGACTTGTTTGTAAGATGGCAGGAGAATATCAAAGTGAAATTGCTGCTAAATCTTATACATTTTCTCAACTTCCTATTGTCTCATATCCTATCCCATCTACATCACCGTGGTGGTACCTGAAATCAATACCTAATGAAATTGCAAACGCACTCAGGTGCGCAATATTTTCGTCAGAACATTGTTGATACACTTGCAGCCTCTCACTCTAGAGTCCAACCATTTTGGCTCTGTTCTCACATAGACACTGTCAATGCCATTTTGATATCACTTGAAAATGTCATAATGTGTAATGTTGATGGGTTGTATTACAAGCATTTGCTTGTCATGTGTTCCACTTTTTGGCAGCAGTTCAGTTGCCATAAAGGTCAGCTGTTAAAGATAAAAGTGCATTCCATTAAGCAACAGTCAAACCATTTTAAAGTAGAAATGCATCTATAAATGGGCCTTATTTATTAGGCAGCAAACATGATAAAGCAGTCTGGAGCAGAGAGGTACTGTTTTGGGTTTCTGTGGCCCGAAGAAAGTATGTGTGTCTTAATGAATACAACAATGGTGTTCTTGATCCAAGTCCAAAAATGTATTCTTGCCACTCAGGTGATGTTCTTAGGTGACTCCACCAACAGGGGAATGATGTACTTCCTGATGGAGAGGGTCAATTCTAGCCTGGAGGACTGGGGCAAGGCCCATGATACCCTGGTCTACCGCAATGTCAACCATGGACATACGCATGTCTCATACTCCTACTATCCCCAGTTCTGGCTAGAGAAGAGCCACAGACCCACATTCCAGAGAGCCCTGGAACAGCTTATACAGAGGTGAGGGAGTGTGAGTCCCTGTGAGTGTTGGATACAGTTCTACCATTGGAGATTTTGGCTGACAGCTGCTGTGCTTGGCTTACACTTAACCCTGCTTTCCCATTTGGTGTGGAAGCCTTGATATGTTGCTGCGATCAAAGGGCTAGCGTCTATGTTTACGAGTCTTGTGTTGAGAATAGTGTCACTGTGTAATGTAACACAGAAGGGCTCCCAACTGTGGTTTTTGAGCTGTGACCCCAACCAGTTTTGATGGCAACCAGAGGATACACAGGGTAGATGCTGAGTGTATGAATGTGGTTGTGCATAGCCATAGCATTAAAAATATATTTTAATTAAACTCTTCATTTGATCTGTTCTTCCCATCAAGCTGATGTCTTTTTGACCTGTGATCCCTTCCACAGTTCACGACCCCTGGCGAACTCCCACCAGACAGTGTTGGTGGCAGGAGGGGTCCAGTGGCTCAATGCAAACCATCTGAGGATCCTGAAGGAGGTGCTGGAGAGGTACACACATAATGTTATTCATTATGATAATTAGCATGTGATTAAGGACATTTGAAAGTAAATGTTTTATGATGTGACATTTTACATTACATTTTAGTCATTTAGCAGACCCTTTAGCGTGACTTAAAGTAGTGAGACAATACATTTTTGCACAGACCTCTCTGTGAGAATCTTATGAAAGCACCATTCTTTACTAGCTGTGCCACATGGGACACAGAAACACAGGTAACCCAGACTTTTTCTCACTCAGGGAAGAACTACAGAATATCATGGTGGTGGTGAAGTCTCTGGGCATGGGCTTTCATCTTCCGATAGATGGCATCCGCTCTCTTTCCCTGGTACGTTCATATTAGTGTGTGTGTGCGCATTCAGTTTGTCGCCTGTTTCGCTGCTCTTTTTTGGCTCACTCCTCCCTCGTTCCAACACAAGTAAAACTAGACAGGTCCATTTGCAAAAAGAAGTGGGCTCTCCCCTCACCCCCACCCAATCTCTCATCCACAACAGGCATATAGCAAAAGTGCAACAAGGAAGCATGACAGTGCATTTATTCTTGGGACCAGTTAACAATGGGGTAATAGGCTTGATACTTTCAGCAGAAAGGACGGTGTTTGGCGCCCATAGGGATTAACCTGCAAAATCGTTGTGCTTAAGTACCAGAGAAAGCACTCAATTGTTTATGGTGCGCTAATAGAATAAACAATATCAAAATACACCAAACATGTCAAGCTATTGAAAGAACTAGCAAAATGCAAGCAAATCAAAGAAAAACATCTCTGTAACAGTTTGAGTAAGTATATTAATGCCTTATGACAGTAATACTAGGATAGCCTACGTTTAACTCAGTGTGGGGGAATATTCTGATCTAAAAATGCACGTTCAACAGAATATACCCTAAATTTTGCTCACCCCATGACCTTAGTAAACTGATGTCGCCACTTGATATAAACTATTATTACATTTAAGTGACTTGAATTACTCCAAACCCTTAAAAGAACCTACTTATATATTTGGTTGAAGTTTGTATTTGAAACAACTTCACTATTTATTCAGTTGAATATAATTTTATTGTGTATTTTCGAATGTCTCTTCCTGAATGAGTGAATGAATAACTGGCTGACTCAGTACCCCTTGTTAAATAGCGTAATGGTTAGTGAAGTGGACCTGCAAACTATGTGGTCTGTGTTCGGATCTCCTCACAGACAAAGCGAACTACGCATTATGAATTATTCCGTATTGACGAAAACTTTGCTGGCAAAAACTTACAGTATAGTTAGTATAATAGTTTTATTTGTTGGCGGCAATAAAACTATGTTATACAGTATTGCGACTATTTCTGGTACATTCCACGATTCTCTTGTCTTTTTACTTGATGAAAAGATTAGTTATCGTCAACTTTATTGAGAGTTATTGTATCAATGTCATTCACAAATGAAAGAAAAAGTACATTGTTATGCCTTGAAAGAAAAAAACAAAAGGCTATACTGACACCTGTCAAATGTAAAGCTCGGTGGTGTAGGGGTTAACGGCCCAGCCTTCCACGTGGGTGACCAGGATTCAAATCTTTAGAGGGCAAGATGTTATATTGTGAAATAGGCGTGCCTTGTTTTTTTGTTTCTGGAGCTGTATATTAGTCTACAATGTATATTTGTTTCAAATAGAAAACTAGCATTATATCTGTCTGAGAACGTAATTTACTCCAATTTATTGGTTATTGGATACAAATAGGTTATTATTAGCCTCTTATTATTTTAAATAGAGATCGTTGCTGCACCTGGTTGACACACAGGCTCTACTTTCACGCGATGCAATGATGAGCGAGGAACAGGCCAAAAAGACCGAAATGGAGAATTTGGTTGCAAAAAGAAATGCATCATCAGTTATATGGAAATATTTCAGCTACAGACAGGAGGATGTTGACCAAAAACAGCTACTTTGCCGAGAGTGCCTTGCAAATGTTGCCACAACACCTGAGGAGATACATATCACGTTTGTTTCTCCTCACAGGCAAAGCAAAATGCGCATTATGGTTTATTCCGTATAGACGAAAATTTTGCTAGCTAAAACCTTTAGTATCTACATTATAGTAAGTCTGAAATAAAACAGATTACAGTTATATTCCAACTGTTTCTGGTGGATTTTCCAAGTATGCATCTGTGCATGTGTTTTGGTTTAGGATAGACACATTTGCTGGCTACAAAGTACAGGAGTTACGTTATAGTAAGCCTTAACTAAAACTGTATACGGTTATATTGCTACTTTTTCTGGCATGGAAGTTCATCTTCAGTCTCGCTAGCAATTGCTCAGGTCTTATGAATATTCCTAGGAAGTTAGTTGATACTAGTAAGCCAATTACTGGCTAATAAACTGTTAAAAAGGACAGTGGCAAAAGCCATACAGTTCATAGATGCTATGGTGGAGGACGTTAGTCAGTTTAACACAATGCTCAAATATGTCTAGTGATAGCTGGAATGTATAATGCCATTGCGTAGTTGTTAAAAACAGTGCCTCTTACGTGGCAGACCTTAGTTCAAATCAATTTAGAGGAACGACATCATACATTTTATTTGTGGGCCTCAATAAAACTACATTATATAGTATCGCAACTATTTCTGGTTCATTTCACAATTCTCTCATCTTTTCACATGATGAAAGTTAGTTATCATCACCTTTATAGATAGTTATTTTATCAATGTCATTCACGAATGAAAGGAAAAATATATTTTATACCATGAAATGAAATAGCTTTGACAGACTTGTCAAATTCTCAGTTGTTGACTATTCCAGTAAGTTAGTAGATACTTGTAAAGCCTATAACTGGCTAGTACGCTGTTAAAAACGGCCACTAGCAAACACCATACAGTTCATAAATGCTATTTGTGTTGCAGGTAAACTTAGTAAGAGACACTGGTCATTTAAACTGGATTGCTATCATTCACCAATGACCAATTAGCTGTTGAAACGACCAGTGGCAAAAGAGGATTTGTTCAGGGTAGACTCAAGAGGCTATGCTGACACCCTTCAAATGTACACCTCTGTGGTGTAGTGGTTTATCGACACAGCCTTCCATGTGGGCGACCCAGGTTTGAATCTCGAGGGGGCAACACTTTCTATTACGGGCCCGCTAAACCATGCTGGCCTGGTTTCTTGTTTTCTAGCTACTGTGGATAGAAATGTATTAGGCCTGCTTGGCTTTGGCGATGGTCATATCATAAAATGCACCTCAGTTAAAAGGATGGGGCAAATCAATAGAAACCTAACTATGGGACAGTAGTTGCCTATTCTTCAGTAATCCTTAAGCATCTACAGTCCCCTCCAAAAGTATTGGAATTGCAAGGCAAATTCCTTTTTTTGTTGTTCACTGAATACATGTGGGTTTAAAATTAAAAGATGAGTATGAGACAAAAGTTCAAAATTTTTGCTTTCATTTCCTGGTATTCACATCTAGATGTGTTAACCAACTCAGGACATACCCCCCTTTGTTCGAACACACCCGTTTTTCAAGTGAGCAAAACTATTGGAACATGGGACAGACAGATGTTTCTTGTTGCCCAGGTGTTGCCTTTTAGGTTGACTGTTCAAACATTAAATAGCTCTGCATGACTAGTCTAAGTTTCCCTCCTTGGTTTAAACCTATAAAGACTGCATTTATTGTTAAATAGGATAAACCAAGATGAAGACCAGAGAGCTGTCTATGGGAGAAAAGCAAGCCATTGTCAAGCTGAGAAATGAAGGAAAATTTACCAGAGCCATTGGACAAACATTGGGCATAGCAAGTACAACAACCTGGAATGTCCTCAAAAAGAAAGATACTACTGGTGTACTGAGCAATAGCCGTGGAACAAGTTGGCCAAGGAAAACAACTGTAGTTGATGACAGAAATATCGTGACAGCTGTGAAGAAAACTCCCAAAACATCAGTAAGTGACATCACCAACGACCTCCACAGTGCAGGGGTGAAGGTATCACAATCTACTGTTCGAAGAAGACTCAGAGAGCAGAAATATAGAGGCCACACCACAAGATGCAAACCACTCATCAGCAGTAAAAGGCCAGATTGAAATCTGCAAAGAAGTACAGAGTTCTGGAACACAATCTTATGGACTGATGAGACCAAGATTAATCTCTACCAAAGTGATGGAAATACCTTAGTATGGAGAAAGAAAGGAACTGCTTATAATCCGAAGCATACAAGCTCATCTGTGAAGCATGGTGGAGATAATGTCATGACTTGGGCGTGCATGGCTGCTTCTGGAACAGGCTAATTAATATTTATTGATGATGTAACTTATGATGGTAGCAGCAGAATGAATTCAGAAGTGTACGGAAACATTTTGTCTGCCAATTTACGGAGAAATGCATTGAAAGTAATCAGGAGGAAGTTCGTCATGCAGCAGGACAATGACCCAATGCACACCTGACCTTAACCCAATAGAGCATGCATTTCACCTCCTTAAGAAGAGATTGAAGGGAGAAACACCCGAAACAAACAAGAACTGAAAGAAGCTGCAGTAAAAGCCTGGAATAGCATCACAAATGAAGAATGCAACAGTTTGGTGATGTCTATGGGTCACTGGCTTGAGGGTAATGCAACCAGGGTTATGCCGCCAATGTTATTTACTTTAAGATTATTTGTTCCATTACTTTTGCTCACTTAAAAATGCTGTGGTCAAATAATGTACATATGGTGATATGTCTTAAGTTGTTTGACATCTAGATGTGAATACCAGGAAAATAAAGCTGAATTTCTGAACTCTTGTCTCATACTCATCTTTTGACAAACAAAGGAATTTTCCTTGCCGTTCCAATACTATTGGAGAGGACTGTATAAAAGAAACTATAAATAAAGAAAACTGAATGCAATTAAACTGAGATTTGTCGTGTGAACCAAATGGCTTCAACATCCTGACTGATTCAACATCAGCAATGAAACCTGTTCAACAGCAATATAACTAATTAAATTGTATGAACAGTTACAATAGAGGCTTCAGGGGAAATGTAAGACAGGAACTCAATCAGGTTATAGCAACAGAAAATAAAGACTCCCACTGTGAATGTTCTGACATTTTCCATGTTTGGAGTTGTGATCGCTTCTTGGTTTTCTTCCTTTTACATTCACAGAGAGGAGTACAGGAACTGTACCGAGAGAACCAGAACATCATCACCACCGCAAAGCAGTATGGGTATGAGGTCATAGACACATTTATCCTCACAATGGGCCGCTACAAAGAGTTTCTGCAGGGACGGTGTGCCTGCCATTTCCATGAGGTGACATCCCCCTTCTCTCTCCCGCCTTGTCTGCAAATGAAAAATACCACAAGTCCTCACCATGTTCTGTACCGAATAGTACCACAGTATACAGTGGGGAGAACAAGTATTTGATACACTGCTGATTTTGCAGGTTTTCCAACTTACAAAGTAAGTAGAGGTCTGTAATTTTTACCATAGGTACACTTTAATGGTGAGAGACTGAATCAAAAACAAAAATCCAGAAAATCACATTGTATGTATTCATTTCCATTTTATTGCATCACATACATATTTGATCACGTACCAACAAGTAAGAATTCCAGCTCTCACAGACCTGTTAGTTTTTCTTTAAGAAGCACTCCTGTTCTCCAATCATTACCTGTATTAACTGCAACTGTTTGAACTTGTTACCTGTATATACGACACCTGTCCACACACTCAATCAAACAGACTCCAACCTCTCCACAATGGCAAAGACCAGAGAGCTGTGTAAGGAAATCAGGTATAAAATTGTAGACCTGCACAAGACTGGGGTGGGCTACAGGACAATAGGGAAGCAGCTTGGTGAGAAGGAAAAAACTGTTGGCACAATTATTAGAAAATGGAAGAAGTTCAAGATGACGTTCAATCTCCCTCAGTCTGGGGCTGCATGCAAGAACTCACCTCGTGGGGCATCAATGATCATGAAGAAGGTGAGGGATCAGCCCAGAACTACACGGCAGGACCTGGCTAATGACCTGAAGGGAGCTGGGAACACAGTCTCAACACACTACTTACCATTAGTAACACACTACACCGTCATGGATTAAAATCCTGCAGCGCATGCAAGGTCCCCCTGCTCAAGCCAGCGCATGTCCAGGTTCGTCTGAAGTTTGCCAATGACCATCTGGATGATCCAGAGGAGGAATGGCAGAAGGTCATGTGGTCTGATGAGACAAAAAACTTGCCGTGTTTGGGGGAAGAAGGATGAGTACAACCCCAAGAACACCATTCCAATCGTGAAGCATGGAGGTGAAAACATCATTCTTTGGGGATGCTTTTCTGCAAAGGGGACAGGACGACTGCACCGTATTGAGGGGAGGATGGATGGGGCCATGTATCGCGAGATCTTGGCCAACAACCTCCTTCCCTAAGTAAGAGCATTGAAGATGGGCCGTGGCTGGGTCTTCCGGTATGATAACGACCCGAAACACACAGCTAGGGCAACTAAGGAGTGGCTCCGTAAGAAGCATCTCAAGGTCCTGGAGTGGCCTAGCCAGTCCCCAGACCTGAACCCAATAGAAAATCTTTGGAGGGACCTGGAAGTCCGTATTGCCCAGCGACAGCTCCAAAAACCGCAGGATCTGGAGAAGGTCTATATGGAGGAGTGGGCCAAAATCCCTGCTGCAGTGTGTGCAAACATGGTCAAGAACTACAGGACACGTAAGATCTCTGTAATTGCAAACAAAGGTTTCTGTACCAAATATGAAGTTCTGCATTTTTCTGATGTAACAAATAATGCAAATGAATTGTTTAAAAATCATACAATGTGATTTTCTACATTTTAGATTCTGTCTCTCACAGTTGAAGTGTAACTATGATGAAAATTACAGGCCTCTCTCATCTTTTTAAGTGGGAGAACTTGCACAATTGGTGGCTGACTAAATACTTTTTTGCCCCACTGTATGATAAAATAAAATTAAAGACCTCTACATGCTTTGTAAGTAGGAAAACCTGCAAAATCAGCAGTGTGTCACATACTTGTTCTCCCCTTGAACATATCAGCACGTTAATTTTACAGTTACATTTCAGTCATTTTGCAGATGCTCTTATCCTGAATGATTTAAGTCAGCAATTAGGGTTACCATTCTTGCTAAAGTACTAAACAATTGACCTTGCCAGCTCGATTCCATTTAGCAGCCAATTGTTTACTTGTCAGACCAAGTAGGCAATCAGACACAATTATTGTCATCGTAGCTTATATGCAGTCTCAATATTTGTTTAATCATCTGACCGATTATTGAAATCTGTTGAATGTCTTTCTATCACACCCCTCTCTACAGTCTTTACAATGTTAATGTTGTAAATGACTACTGTAGCTAGAAATGGCTGATTTTCAAATGAATATCTACAGTAGCAGGCCCTTTTTCAGCAACATGTGGGCTGAGCCCAAAGTCTATTTAAACCTAGTCCAGATCGGAGGCATGACCAGATGGACAAGGACAGGGACAGACGGGGTAAGGGGGGGTAAGAAGAGTGGCCACTGAAATCGTCGGGTTTCGTCTTGATCTGCAACACACCCTGGAGGACTTTGGACAGGGACCGCAATGAGTCAAGCCTGGTATTCCGCTGGTGTGGGTCAAGACCTCGTGTCCTCCTTAGTTTAAAACAACATAAGAGAGAGAAAATGTAGACTTTACTCCCCGAGCACAATAATATGGCAGCATAAAACCTTGGGTGTGAATACTTTATATCCACTGTATCTACACTATACTACACTCAAAACTTTGTTCATCTCTTTCCATGGAAACTTGCTGATTATTATTATAAAAATATGTACATCAGTTGCTAATGTACAAAAATATGTACATCAAATGTAAATCCAACCCTGTTGATTAAGTCATGTCAAACCCAAGAACCTGAGGGCATGCAGAGGGTTTCTTTTCTGTCTCGGTTTACATTTGATGAACACAGTCTGTGACGAAACAGCTGTTTTGCGCTTTGTTTTGTGAGACCCGAGAGAGTGTTGACGAAAAATTTGTTAAAATGGGAATATAGGATCTCACTTTAAATCTAGCTTGCCTCTTGTATTCGAAGCTTTGTGTCAATAGGTTGTGTTAGATGTCAGGTGTTAATGTGATTCTTTTCACTGTTTGTCCTGAAGGTGGAGAAGCTATCTTTTTCCAAGGCTCCCCTGCATAGGAAGATGAAAATCCTTCAACACCACCAGGAACCTGGAACCGGAACCAGTGGGACTGAAACAGGCTTCAGTGATCAGCCTACCCTGCAGGACCAGGACAAATGGGCGGGGTCTAACTCTTCTACCTATCATGTGAGAGGAGCGGTGAACCAGGTGTACTCTCACATCCTGCTGAGCAGAATGTGTATGAGTGACATAAAAAATTAGACCCACCCCTCGTCAACAGTGTGTGTGCATATAAAAGCATAGTTCCAAAGAATGAGATGTAATTCCATCTAGGAAGTGCTGATGAACAGGAGAGTCCTGAGTGGTTTGCCATTAAATAGACAATCACACGGTCTGTCAAACAGAAGTCCTCTGACCCACACAATGGGCCACTGTCATGTGACTATAACCTATGTAAAGGTTTCCAGTTGGATATTGCTGTGTGACTTTGGTAGCCATAGGCATCACAAAAGCCTTTCTCTTGCCATTGGAGTTTGGAAATACTGTACTACCCTGTATTCCTTCTGACAAGCAAGATGTTTTACTTGCCAAACGTTGATTCAGACAATATGAAGGCATGAGGTCCAACCTCAATATATCCAATATAAATGGTTGAAGAAACATTTTGCAACTGGATAATTTTTGGGGAATGGCTAATACACCCCAACCACCTTATACCTCATCAATCCTCTTTCTGGGGATACCACAATGTTTTTTCATCTATGCCAAAGACATGTTAAA